>BPLQ01008427.1:0-23871 GCA_021605075.1 Caerostris darwini | reverse complement strand
ATCTATCATCCCACTTTCAGAGAGACACCCAATCATCCTCCTAGAAATTCAACACTAAGTGCAAAATATTTTTATACTCTACATAAGAGCCTACTGCAGGTTGCCCCGTAAGGCTTATTGAATGCAGTGCGGTTGAAGTTTTGTCCACATGGCGGCAGAAATTCAGTACGAAAAACCTTGCATTTGTGTGTTTGTTTTAAGAATAAACCTGTTGCATCATCATAACTAGCTGTATCACCAGCATTTAGTGTAACTGATTTTGACTTATGTGGACCCTTTTTTGTGTCTCATTAAGATCAGCGAAAGGGTGTATTAAACAAAGTGTACATTTTTGTATGTGTTTATTTTGTAACTCGTGCCAACCACATTGAGCTGTTATCTGATTTAACATCTGATGCTGTATTTGCCATGCTCAAGAGATTCACGGCCAGGCATGGTGAGCGTTCCAAAATTTTTACGGACAATACAACCAACTTTGTTGGTCAGAACTTATAGTTAAAAAAGTTTTACGAAATTGTTAATTTTCCTAGAGGAGAATTTAGCTTCTTATTTTATTGATGGAAGAATTGATTGGAATTTCATTCCCCCTAAATCTCCTCACTTTGAAGACCCTCTGGGAGGCAGGTGTAAAATTTGTGAAATATTATTTAAAAAGAATGTTAGGAAAATTACGTGTCACATATGAAGAATTGGAAACTATTATTATTCATATAGAAGGGTATTTTGAACTACAGACCCCTTATTCCAATGTCAAATGGTTTTGTTAATTTCGAGGTTTTGACATTTTCAACTTCATATTGTGTTTACTGTAATTCGTTTTGATGCTTAATGTAGAATTTTGTGCAGCATTTTTATATAAGTACTGTAATATTTAACTTTTCTTTAATACTTGAATGTTTGTAAACATTGCAAGTGCCGGGGGTTTGTGCAGGCAAAGCTGTCTGTAAAGCGCTACGGGGAATCCCCGAGTCGAAGCAGAGTGGAGTGTGTGTGAAAATAGAGAGGTAGTGGGAAGAGCGTGATGTTGGCCAAGATAAATGAAAAATTTTTACAGTTTCTACTTGTGCTAAATTCATGTGAAAAAACTATCGAACATATTTCCTGATGTGAGTCATTACCCGAATAGTCTGGAATATCATTAGAGGAATCTTGGAGTTCCGAGTCATTATTATCCTCATGAAGTCGCCATGGCTTGAGTTGACTCTCGTGTGGGCAACGGGCGTACCGGTTACGGAGTTCCAAGGTGGTTTTAAGAACCACGAAAACCTCCACATCTTAAAGAAAGTTAAAAAATATGCATTAAATGAAGTTGCTTTAAATTAGAGAGTAGTAATAAATAAAATAAAATAATTAAAATTTAGGAAAAACATCTCTTGCTTGAGAACAATTATAGCAAGAGATCGAAAAGGCTTCAATTAATCGATACAATTAAGAGTCCGTTGTCGATGCTCCCAAAAAAATAAAAAGGTTAAAGTTAAAATTAAAAAAAATTAAGATAAAAAGAAATACAAGCATGAATTAAGATTAAAAGTAGCAAAGTACATAAATTAAACAGATAAATTCAGGAACCTTAAAAAGATGTTGGTGGACTAGATTGCGGACAGTTGGCGCCATCAGTCCATTGATTTAACATTGTAGAATAAAAAATCTGACCAAAGTCAGGAAAAAGCACATCTTTTATTCAACAATTATTATAATAATAATAAAGCTAGTACTGTAAGTGCTTAGAATTTAAGATGAAAGAGAGTAGTTAAAATTTACTATTGCAACAATTAAAAGTTTAAAGACAAACAAATGAAACATTAAAGTTAACGTTTAAAACAAATGAAGTTCAAAGTTAAAAATTAAGCAATACAACAAGATGGTTAAAAGATTTAAGCTAAAATAGCCAGAAGGCTGTTAAATAAACTGTTGAATTAAGCTTTAAAGTAAACAAACAATTAAAAAATTAAAAGTTATTAAAGTGAAAATGAACCATTAAAAATTAATAAAATAAAATTTAAAATTACTATTTGAGAGTCAGATAGCCATGTTCTAATTTAAGGTGCACATCGTAGCAAATAATTAAAATTTAAATGCCAAAAGTTGCAGCTCAGATTCGCTTGAATTGATCATAGTGACTAGTGGTGTTGTGATGCAAAATCTGCTTCATTCCTTTTCTTCCAGCTGAATCACTCGACAAGTATCGTTGGGTGACCTCAGTCACAATTAAAGGCTCTCTGTATTTTGAATGATTTTTTTAGGTTCCCTTGTTAATTTTGATGGGTTATCCTAATTAGGCATATTTTCTTGTCGTAGGTCTTCTTCATTTTATGTTGTTTCTCTTCAATCACACTGCACGTTTCTTTTTTAACTTTATTTGGATCAGACCACACATCAACGCTTTCATCTGCAACTTTTCGAAGGATTCCAATCATTAAATCTCGATAAATAACCATGAAGAATTCCAAATAGCGTCTTATCTGTGGTTTTTGTTGACTGTAATATTAAAATTTCTTTATGTTTCTTTTATTCGTAAATCCCAATCTTTATGACGTGAATCACTCATGGACGTCGTTATTGTGAAAAGGACTGTTCTAACATGCCGTTGACATAGGATGTTGAGTAGAATTCAAGGTGTGTTTTATTCCGTCATCACGACAGTACTTTTCAAATTAATGCAATGTGTAACAGGAACCTCTGTCACTTATGATTCTGTCAAATAATACAAATTCTTCAACAAAATTTTTCAAAGGTAATTTAAATTCTTCAACAAAACTTTTTAAAGGTAATACAAACACGTCAACAAAGTTTTTCAAAGCTTTTAAAACGTGTTGGGAGGTAGGGTTTTTTTTTATTTTTTTTTTTTTTTTTTAATCTGGTGAATCTCTTGTGAAGTTGTAAATTATGATTAGTAAATCTTGATTTTTTCGTGTACTTTTCACAAAACGTTTTAAATGATCTAAGTGAATAATTAAAGTCTTTTTAAGGCTTCATTGAATGAAGATATTCTTGCTGTTTTATACCTGGAGCCTTGTTGATTAGGCATTAAACACGTTGCTATATGTTTCCATAAGTAACGCTTCATGTAAGAAAACAAGTACCCCTTTTTTATTTTACTGGCAGTCCTATAAACTGAAAAATGTTCCATAGGATCGGGAAATTTGACAGCCGTATTTTTTTTTATACTTTTCGGAATCACACACAGAAGTTTCTCTTTTCCCTTTTCTTTGATTCTCCTGTTTACTCTATTTCGTTGATGACTTGATTTGTGATTTTTTGCTTTTCTTCAGTCGTTCTTTCATGCTCTTCTTTCTTAAAAATGTCAATCAATTTTCTTAAATCTTTATCAGCATGTTGAATGATTAAAACTTTTTCATCTTCACTTAGTGTTAGGCATCTATTAAATTTCTCCTCTTCGATGTTTGTTATAGTATCTTCTGATTCCGAAACGCGAGCTTGACATACATTCCTTTTTATGCCCTGTCTGTGGCTAACTTCAAGATCTTATACTTAAATAAGCATACCCCATCGGGCGATCTGAGGATTACATGATGTAAAATAATGTTTGGCAATCAGTAACAACTATAAAACTTATACATTATAGGAATTGTCTCAATCTTTCTAATGTCCATACAACAGCCATCAACTCCAATTTACTTCAATGACAACTCTTCTCAGCTTCAGTCGTTTTCTTGATAACGCGGTCAACTAAATGCCACTTGTTGTTACTTCCACTTTGAAGCAGCATTCCAGCGATGCCTTCTGCACTTGCTTCGATATGAACTTCTGTTTTAGAGTACTAAAGTAGGTTGTCGAACCAATTAACTTTTCAAAACATCGAATAATTGATTTTGTTTTTGTTTCCACTTCCATCTTGGTTCTCACTTAGTTAGCTCAGCTAAAGGTATTTCTTTTATGGCATAATTTTGAATAAATCTCCTAAACAAATTTGTTAATTCGAAAAAGCGCCTGACTTAATGCAAATTTTTGTTTGGAGAAATTCAGAAATTTCTTCCACCTTTCTTGAGCCTGGTTTAATCCCATTCTTATTATTAAAATTCTACTTTATTTGTCGCAAATTCACATTTAGATAATTTTAAAGCTTAAAATTAAGAAATTAAAAATTAAAATTAAAATTAAATTTTAAAATTAGCTTCTCGTAAAGCATCGTATACTTTTCGTAATTTCTTGATCATTTCTTTCCAACTTTTGGCATATTCAAGAGTGTTGTCGAGATAATATATATCTTAGTTAAATAAGCATCCTAAAACATTTTACATTAACCGTTGGAATTCTGCTGGTGTGTTCAAATTGTCCAGTTTCATCTGCTGTTATTAATGCAATTTTTAAATTGGCTTCTTCTTTCAATTGGATTTGTAGATATCCGTAAGCTAATTCGAGAGTTGTAAATATCTGGCAAAATTTATCTGGACTTAACTTAAACCTCTTTACCAATAAACTCTTAACAAACGCGTATTCACTAGCTTCTTCTTTAGATTATAACAGTATCAGTCCTGTTACGTCGAAACCCAGGTTCCCCTGCTTAGGGGAGGTCAACGCCCTATGTCCAGAAAAACATCCTGTCTGTGGGGGTGTCTGGCAGGGGGTGTGGGCCAGGGAGAGAGAGAAAGAATGAGCCAACTGCGACCAAAGAGAGAGGTCGTGTAGCAGTGCATCTTCCAGTATGATGGCTGCATAATTAAAAGAGTTGAACTTCTGTAACCAAGGAGAAAGGTTGCGTGTGGCAGTCCATCCATGAGTGCGATGGCTGCATAAATAAATGAGTTCAATAAGTGTAACCCCAGAGAGAGGTTGTGTGGTCAGTTCATCTTCGAGTTTGATGGCTGCCTAAATAAAGGAAATTTATTTACTTACAGTCCACTGTGTCGAATATTATTGGAGTTTATTCGTACGTGTGAGCTATCGAACAAGTCCTAACAAATGAATACAAAATCGTATTCTTTTTTTTATGCCTACTCGTTTTGCATACTTTCACTTTGAAATAAAATTAAATACGAAGATATATCTCCTTTCTTCGGATTAAATTTCTGAATAAGATTTCTTAAATCAACCGATTTCTTGTTTACTTCCGAGAGTGATAATATGATGACATTTGGAACACAACATATTTTTGTTTTAGAGTTTCAATTTCTCCAATTCAATAGTTCTCCGATTTTCCCCTTTCGTAATTTTGCTCTTTCTTTGCTATTCCTTTTCAAGCTTTTAATTTTCACACTCTTCTCAATTACTCTTTCGAAAACTTGCTTACCAAATTCTTCGTCATAATTTTTATTTCTTGGTTTTTTTTTTTTTTTTTTTTAAATAATATTAACTATAATGGTTTTAGGTGAGATCGTTTCACCGATTTCGGTTGCTAATTTGCTAATTCTAAAAGATCAAGATCCTTTTCCAAAGAACGACATTTTGATAAGTATACTTTAAAATACTTGAAATGCTTTTGCACTTAAAAAATATACTTTAAACTATAAAATAGGAAGGAACATTTTCCTTTTCTGTTCCTTAAAACTGTAGACTAAAATATTTTTGCATTTGTGATTAGCCCACTTCAGAAATATGTTAACAACTATTTCATTTTAAACTAATAAGATACTTTTATTTCTAAAAACATTTATAACAAACGCCACCGCTCTCGCCTACAAACTTAACAGTGTTTTCTACTCAGTTGGCTCACAGCACATATCAGTTATTAATTCAACGTGATTGCGTCATCTACATTTTTTCAGTGCTGGTTGCGCCATCTATCGATGATAACAGAATTTATAAAAAATAGTTTACGGCAGTGATCAATTATAAATGTTTGCATGATTAAAAATTTAGCGAATTGTAACAACGAGTTATAGAGCTTTAACTTCGATTTAATAGATAGAATTTAAATATGAAGAAAGAAAGAATAAATAAATTAATAAAAGAAACATCACTAGAAAAAAATTTAATATAAACGACTTAAAATAATGTGTTTTTGGAACATAAAAATCAAAATGAACTCGATTTGAGTTGAAAAAAAATTTCAATTGCTCATATCAATGATTCTATTTTTCCTTTTTCAAAGTATTTTGCTTATTAGTATTAAAATATATTTTTTCGTTAAAGGGATTTATATTTTCATTCATTTTTGTAAAAACGTTTTAATTTATATTTTCATTCGTTTTTGTAAAAATGTTTTAATTTAATTTAGTAATATTTAATAAATTTTAATAAACTTAATTAGTAATATATAATTTCAATTTAATTTAATAAATTTTAATAAACTTAATTAGTAATATATAATTTCATTTTAATTTAATAAATTTTAATAAACTTAATTAATGATATATAATTTCATTTTAATTTAATACATTTTAATAAACTTAATTAGTAATATATAATTTCATTTTAATTTAATAAATTTAGTAAAAATGTTTTTGCAAAATTATAAATTCTTATAATAATGATACTATATAACACTTATGACAATTGATACACATTCGCTATCAATAGTATGAGGGTGCATGCAACATTAACTAAGAAATATAGTATATAATTTAACAAATAGCTCAAATAATAAGTATTTTGAATTGATAAGTTAACAGATTAAAAAATTCATTAGATTTTGGTAAGCATTGTTATTAAAACAGAATGGATCCTAAGTACAAGACTTGTGCATGACAGAGAAGGAAATAAAACCTAGGTGAATATGGTTGGTGAGATGTACACATTATTTTGAAATTAAATAGAGTTATCTGGGGTTAATAAAGAGATTTAGTTCAAATTCATTATTAAAAAAAAACATCCTTTTAACTTTCACAAAATCATAATCTTAAGTAGTGATGATTTCTAAATATTTGAAAAATGTGTGCTAAAAAAATTTATATCAACAAGAAGTTAGAGGCTTTAACAAATAAAATAAAGTATGAAGGCGAATGCAACGCTAACTATAATTTAATACATAGTTTAAATAATAATTTATGCATTTTATTTATAAAGTTAAATATATATAACTTATTAACTTGTGGATATACATAGAAAGCTTGTAGAAACTCAAAACGCGTTGCACAAAAATAAGATTTCGAGTGAAAAATATTTCAATAAATAAAAGAGTCATGTAATTTCCTTTATTGAAAGAAATGAAAAAAAAATTTTAGTACTCAAAAAAGTCATAAAAGAAAGGATTTGTTAAAATAAATTGTTTACTAATATAATTTTTTATAAAAGGTATTTTTAATAAAAGAAATAGCAATTTATTTAATAATATCTCTCATAATTTTATTTTTCTTCATCTAAAACTACACTACAAACGGATAAAAAGTTTGTTGGAACAATTATTTAGAAAATTAAAATCCGCATTTTTAAATTGATAAACATTCCAATCCTATCAATATTTGACCGCAATTTCAATCTGCAAGCGGTCATGTTATTAATATTCTCCAATAAAATGTTGTATACCAGATTTTTAGGTGTGAACATGAAAAGAAAATATTGACCTCTATATTAAAATATAACCTCTAGATGAAATAAGGAGGAAGTAAAACCTCTGGGAAATATAGAGGAATAAAACCTCTAGGATATATAGAGGAATAAAACCTCTATCATAAAAAAATCATCTATCATAGGAAATAAAACCTCTATCATTTATCTTTTAAGAGGGTTTAGAGGTTTGGGTTAACAAATTCAATACATGTTAAAAATCATAACTTTATCAAAGTATTATTTTAGAAATAGTGGGTAAAAAGTATATATGCACGAGTAATTATAAATAAAATTCAATGATATGTGTACATAAATTAAAAATAACAATTGAACATTGATAGCAATTAATAATAACAATATGATTTTTTTTTTTTTTTTTTTTTTTGCAAGTAAGAAGGAGTTAAGAAAATCATGCAAAAAATAATAAAATACATAATTTTAACTTGCCTATACGTTTAGATTTTTATAACATTTTTTTTGTTACTGATATTTGTGTGTAGTTTTTGTGTGAATATGCGAATTCTTTAGCTTAGCTTAATAATATTTATTAAACTTTGATAGTTGTTTGTGAGAAAATTTAACAAATGTATTCGCCGTGATTTATATCAAGAAATTGTTATAGATTTAATAGATAGTGCCAAATATGAAAAAAATAAATATGATAGGAAAGAAAAAAAAATCGTTTGATGAAATAATTATCCTTAAAATAAGATAAATTTTCTAAAATGAAAAATTAAATTCTTTTATCAAATAAATTGTAAAAAGAAAAAGAATAGTAAAAATCAAATTAAACAAAATCCTAACCCTCCAAAAAAAAAACCTTGTCTTATAGTACAACATTACGATGTTTCCAGAAGGAAAAAAGTTTCAGAGGAAAACTTCTACTAAGACGGTTTCAGTCACTTCTGGTTGCACATGCTTTTTTTCTGTGACGTCACTTCAGTACCCAGTAGTAACCAGATTATTACTGGCTTTCGTTACTTGAGTACAAGAATTGCATTATATTTTAAAAAATGTAAATATGGGTATATGTAAATATAATGTAAATATGGGTAAAATGAAAGCATAAACAGTTGTTATAAGAAAGGTGATGAAATAGAAAAAAATTTAACAGGGGAAAAAATTGATGTAATCAATGTCACAAGTTGTCCCAATATCGAAGTTTGTTGTTCCTGAATGGAAGTAAGTATCAGAAATTTAGTGATAAATGAAGCTGTAGATTCTCAACACTAGAAAGAAATAGTTACTTGTAGTGCATACAAAGTAAGATTCCTAAAATTGAAGTTATGCGGGCTAGATAAAACTCAGATAGTTAATGAAATTCAAAATATAAATTATTCAAGATTGAATTAAAAAATGAAGGGTCAAATATTAGAATGGTTAGGTTTCTACAGGCAAGTTTTCAGAATGAATGACAATTGTAGTTTGGCTTCAGATTTTCAATATTTTATTCAGTCTATTAAATGAAGGTACTAAAGTTAGAGAAATCATAAAGTTTTCCGTCAACTTAACAAAAAGTAATTGCATTGTTAACTAACTGATTAAGTTAGCAAACATAATTTGTTGCTGGAGGTTAATTTTAAGGAAACTGTTGGCATTAGTTATTAAAAATGCTGCAAATTTCTTGCCAATTAATTTATGATATCTATGATAAATTTTATGAGAGAACTCTAATCATCAGGTTTTTTTTTTTTAAAAATTGTGCTCCTCTATTTTAAATACTTGTAGAGAGTAACTTAGCAGAGTGCCCGACATAGAAAATGCAGCATTATAAAAGAATGCGATGAAAATAGATAGACAGAGAACGCATATGTAAAAGAGTGATGCTGTTTACAAGAAGATAATTTTATACAGCTGGGAAATATACAAGGCGGTCAGTAGAAAGTGGACCATCTCTTACGGCGATGCAAATAACCCTGGATCGTACAAGTTCAATTAGAGTGCGAATAGTATCTTGAGGGATGGAAAGCCCATATACGGTTCATCCCCAGTTTCATGTTGGGGAAGAGCAGACAAACTACGGCCAATCACGTCCCAGATATTCTCGATCGGCGAGCGATCAGCAGACACTGTAAGCCAATGAAGCAACTACTGCACTACACGACACCACATCACTGTACCTAGAGCTGAGTTGCCGCTTTACAGTTTAGGAATGATGTGGGTGAGAAGTTTGATTGCGCTCCGTGTCGCTCTACAGTCGTATGAGACCGGGACCTACGGCTTAAAGTGAATTCCGAACCACTACAAACATCCATGGCCCTACCGGGATTTGAACCTGAAACCTGTGGTACCGAGCGCCAGAGCGCTAGTCACTGGGTCATCAGGGCTCAATGAAGCAACTGGAGATGTTTCAAGACTTCTCTGCTGATGAATGCCATGTGCGGTCTCATGTAGTCTTGCTAAAAATAAAAAATAAAAAATACCTTGCATTCAGCGGCCGAAGAAGAAAAATTTTTGCTTTTTCACCTTTCTGAATGTAGGGTAGCCGAATTAGTTTTAACACTACATCAAAGTATCATCGTGCCGTCAGTGTAGCTCTAATGCGTATCAGGGGTGATCTGCTATCGGGGTTGATGGCACCCAAACCTTTATGGCACGTTGATGAACGTATGACTTTCAGTAATAGGAATCAGATTGGCTACATTCCTTCGATGCCTCCAGACTCTCACCCGGCGACTATCATCAAACAAACAAAACCGATACTCGTCGCTGAACCATTGATCCATTCAGTCTTCCAAGTGACTCGTTCTAGACACTGTGGCAACTATTGGTTCATATGCAGCTGCCCTTCTATCCCAAGCTATAATCTCTTAGCCAACTTGCATTTCACATCATCTGCATAATTTTTCAGATGAGTATTCACCAAAATTTGTATATTTCTACCCCAGAGAATCTTCTCTTATTGTATTTTCTATGTCGGTATTTTCTATGTATTTTCTACGAACATGTAGAAGAATTATTGATACTGATCCTACACCTCCAGGCCATTTAGCAGATGGAAAACAGCGAATTCCTATGGCAACAGATGGATTTGAGTAAGGAAAAAAGATTTGAAAAATCGAAAAATCAAATTTTTTATTAGTGAAAGGTTGATATGTTCGTATAAGAATTGTTGGTACAAAATGTTAAAAAATTTGTTTGTTTATTCTGTTCTAAAATGCATCATAATGGGGATTGTTCCCTTATTCAGAAAATGGAATATGCTGGAAGTCAAAAAAATTTTAAAATCAGAACGTACTTCTTGTTTAAAAATTAAAAAATTCTGAAAGTTGCGAAGCAAAGCTAAAATAAATTTTCTGTAGTAAGATTAATTTTTTATTGATGTGTCTAGCATTTTATAAAAAGAGAGATAAACATAAGAAGTTATTTTAAATGAATATGCATGGGATCAAAATTCATCTTTTCTGACGAGTTTTGTTGTGCGCTCTAATGCATTCTTGCGAATTTTGAAATTAAATGTCAGGAGGTTAATTAAACGCCTGTTTGTCAGATCCCTCATAGATACAGGTTTTGAATGACCATACATTTGAAACAGATTGTTTTAAGGTAAATGTCTTTTATACAATAGTACACTCTTTATTTGTTGAGCACAAGAAAAATAAAGGAAAATATTCCTGTTAAAAAGTTGAATTGGTAAATTGAAATGGGAGGTATGCACAAGTTTTGGAAGTTTTAGATCAAACAGCTTCTTCATTCTGGAAACATTTTATAGATAATGGAATTAAAAAATGAATGAACGTCTTTTACAAGCAAAGCGTAGTAACAAATAGCGAGGAAAACAATATTTGGTATTATTCCAAAATTTTCTAGCCAAATAACATAATTATTAATTTTTATTAATGAAGGCACATTTTTGTACAATCATTTATTGCAAATATCAATGAAAAACATTTCAATTATACATTTGTTTCAGTTCTTCCACACTTTAAAACGTCATATAAAATAAACAATATCCAGCAAATATATCTGAAGAAACATAGTGTTGATTGGAATTTATCAATCAAATATTGAATGCAAAAACTTAGCCACTTTTCTGAGTTGAAGAATGTATAATTCCGTAATTATTTTTAGAATAATGTAATTTATTAATTATTATTTATTTATTTATTTTATTTTTTACAATATTTGAAAGTTACTTTAATTTTCTATATAGTTATTCCATAGTAATATATAATATATATATATATACTCATGTTTGTGAAAATTGCAACACCATGAAGGAATCGTCACAATTGAATGAAATTTAATACACATTTGAGTGGTAGTGGTACAAATAAATGATTAAATGTTCAAAGCAAACAAACAATCACAAGAGATCGGAATCAGTATTTTGTGTAGCCAACACGCGCCGCAATAAGTGCTGCTACACGACGTGGCATGGAGTCAAACAAATTTTGAATGTCTGCCTGAGGAAGAGCATTTCATAATGTTTGTATGCGCCCCCAAAGTTCGTCAGCAGAAGCAACGGGACGAGGATCACGAGTGAGACGCCGACCTACGAAATCCCACACATGTTCAATCGGCGACATATCCGAGGAATACGCAGGCCAAGGAAGAAGCTGTACCTGCCGCGTTGCAAAGAAGGATTAAACAGTCCTTGCGATATGAGGGCGGGCATTGTCCTGTTGAAATACAGCGCCTGGCAAGCTTTGGAGGAAGGGAACAGCTTGGGGCTGTAGAACTTCACTGATGTACCGGTTGCTGTTCAGATTGTCCACAATTCTTAGCAATTGAGATCGTCCATGATATGCTATGGCACCCCAGACCATAACTCTGGACGTTCGTCCACTGTGGCGTTCGATAATGCACTCTGGAAGGTGGCGTTCACCGGCAAAGCGTCTGACACGAATGCGGCCATCATGGTACCACAAATTAAAGCGGGATTCGTCAGAAAACACGACATGCTCTATGCTGAGCGGCCCATTTTAGCCGCATGCGACGATGGTTTAGCGTGAGAGGGATCCTGTATAAAGGAGTCCTTGCGCGCAGTCCACGCTGCAACAGACGTCTACGAATTGATGAAGCACACAATGAAACACCTGTAGCTATTGACCACTGTGTTGCCAATTGTCTAGAGGAAGCTCTACGGTCCGTCAGCGCCATGCGAACCAGGTGTCTATCATCGCGAGCTGACGTCCCATTTCGGGATCCACTCCCGGATTTCCGAGTTGTCCGACACTCGTCCGTCCACTGCTTCCAAAGACGCATCACTGTGCTGCTGTTACGCTGCACACGAGCGGCTACTGCACGATAAGACAATCCAGCTTCACGAAGGCCGTTGATTCTCCCCCGTTCAAACTCTGTAAGTTGTTCAAATCTCGCTCTCTTTCGTCGAAGACGCATAAGTAACGATTGACCTAACGTTTACCACTAGCAGATAACCACCGATAACCATACACGCCTCGTTACAGCCGTCTATTTATTCGGATCCATCCGCCGTTCAGAGGGCGCTGCTCAGCATACGCATGCGCTACGGATTTGAAATTCTAATCATTTGCATATCTTGCGTTAATTTGCATTTCCTGAAAATTTCAGCTCCTTCGCGCAAGTCCTTCATGGTGTTGCAATTTTCACAATCATGAGTTTATATATATATATATATATATAAATAGTTTTGATATTCAATTATTTGGGAGTAAAAATTATTAGTTATTTACAATTGCCTGTGGTTAAAAAAGGCTGGCTAGCTGCAGATTTAATATACTTACAATTATCTTAATTATGGGCTTTCTTTTTAGCAGTTAAATTTATATTAAATATAGAAATTATTTACCGTTACTTAACTGGTACACGACATTATAAAAATTCAAATTGAATTATAGCTAATAAACATCGTAAAATTATCAACGAAAAATGTATAATAACATAGGCATGAATAACCAAAAAGGCAATCATAATTAGTAGAACAGACAATTAAAGGAATAATGTCTAAATTTTTTACTTTTTCTATTATAGGTTTTGATGTTTTTTTATTAATCACATAGAAACTAATTGGAGAGACTATTCTGATAATGAATACAAAAATTTGCAATACTCCTTTAAATATTTGTAAATAAGAACAGCATTCAACATAGCAGATTCAGTTAAAATAACTACTAATCATCTATATTTTGATCCAAAGAATGTTCTTTCTATACTTTTATCCAATATATTGATATTCTTCTTCTATTGATATTCTTCTTCCTTTTTGTAAAGTAAATATCTTTTCTCAATATACTATTCACAAATGGAAAAAAAAAATCTGTGGCTTATTTTAGCTTAATCATAAATGAAACATCATTAGATTAGTCTCAAAAGTATCGATCAAATTTCAATCCTGCTGTACCAAACTACACAAGATACCATTCTTGGAAAGAAATCATTCTTCTATCTATAAAAAAAGAAAGTAGAACTTCTACTGCGTTGAGTATACTAATCCATGTCAGTTAAGTTCTTATACGAAGTAAAAACTTTTCAGATTATTTATTAAAACAAATTTTATGGAAGTGGTTCTACGAGATTTCTGGTGATGCTTCTAATTAAAATTTTATCTATTACTTGTGATTTTTAAAAGATTTTCATTTGCAAGATAATTTTTGTAAAACTTAATTTAAATGAAATCTCGTTTTTCGTCAAACGTTCGTTCAACGCTAGTTCAAGTTAAATGAATGCTCGTTTTA
This sequence comes from Caerostris darwini, assembly GCA_021605075.1. Taxonomy (NCBI): domain Eukaryota; kingdom Metazoa; phylum Arthropoda; class Arachnida; order Araneae; family Araneidae; genus Caerostris; species Caerostris darwini. The sequence continues at coordinate 9,763 of BPLQ01008427.1, read as the reverse complement.
TTTTAAGCAAAGCAAAAGAAATTTTTTTTTTTTTTTTTTTTTTTTTTAATTTCTAGAACAAACTTGAATATAACGAATATTGATATTCTCAGGTTCAACATTCAAAATGGCAGCTTAAAAAGGCCTACTAAATTTTTAAAATCTTGTAATTTGTGAACTCTAACTAATGTCAATATAATTCATATTTTTTGAAACCACTAGTGAAACTTCTATACTAAATATTATTTAAAAAATAGCAGATAATGGGGGCTATTTTTGCAAAATTATGAATTTGAAACGAAATTACTGCACCCCCTTCAATACGCAACATAACTAACGCATTATTTCTTGAAAGTCAAATCTTTTTTTACAATTGATACGCTTTAGATAAATTTTTATGCACATTTATAATGATTTTTACAATTTTTAAAAAAAAATAATAATAAAGACATATACAAAACATTGATGGGCTTGGAAAATAGTTTCACGGGTTTTTTCGCTAAATTATGGAGCGTTCGCTAAATTATGGAGCGGATAAATTATCCTCCCTCATTCTAAGATTATTAAACAATAAAAAATAACATTTGAAATGTGTTACATAAATTTTCAACCAAGTAATTTTTTTACTATTTTATAAAAAAAGCGATTAATAATATTTAAAAAAATTTTTAATTAAAAATTCTCCTCCAAGATAAAATATTAAATGAAATTTCTCATCTCCAGATGTAAATCGTCATGGTTTCAGCGGCAATTTAGCTACTGGCTTTATGTTCTAAATATTTCATCTTTACATGGAAATGATCCAGGTGGTGAAATATGTTACTGAAATTTTAATATTTCTTTAACATATTAAATGATGTAAAAATAAAAGTTTTAATCTCATTTTTCATCAAGTAAAATTGAATTTCTCGTCTTCAAAAATATACTTTCCAAATTTTGTATATTTTCGAAATGTACTACCATAAGTAAATGTATTTTTTTAAACATTTTTTTTTACTAATGAACGATTTTCTTTTGTAAGATATTAATTACTGAAAATTTTTATTTTATCTGACGGAGTGCGAAATAAGATCTGGTCATTTTTTGCTGAAAAGGTTCAAATGATGTATTTTTAGGGCAATTAAATTAAATTCTAATTAGTTTCATTAATTTTTATAACGAAACGAAACGTGTAAAATACTTAATACTTAAATACTTATACCCCCTCTCGATCTCCTGAACTTTTTTGTTGGCCTATCCCTTATTTTCTCTTAAATCTAACCAAGAAAAGAAGAAATATTTATCGACGCAATTTCTCAATACTATCCCTAAAAACGGACTTACCTTCCAAAAGGTAATCCTTCTGGCACAAAACTAAATGAAGATAAAGATGCATCCGAATGACTTTGACCGTGAAATGGAACTCGCTAAAAGGTCAGCATCTCCGCATACGGTTGTCCTACCACTAGAGGGAGCGAGTGTGATTTTCCAATGGATCGAAAGTAGCTAGTGGCGTAATTCTCTAACAACCAACAATTTGTAGCCTGAATTATACAATATCCAAAGTATCATATAACTTCCTTGGAGCAACTGAAGTGTGAAAAAAGAAATCCTTTGCCATAAATAGGAGCACATATGGATGGAATTATGCGTGTTATTAAATAAGTTAGTTGGGCCAATATTGTTCTCCCACGTATGTATAAAAGATCTAACAAATTACATTGAAACACTTATGAGATAAAAAAAAAAAAAAAGTAAGATGCTGTTATGATTTTCGAAGTTGTAAACATTTAATGCTTTTTTTACCCTTACAAGCAAGAAACAAAATATCTTTACTTAAACTGGTTATTCAGTTTTTATCAAAGATTTACTTACATGAAACTAAGAATAAATAAATAAATAAAACAGACATTTACTTGAGGGTTTCTGAATTTTTTTTGTTTAAAGAAGTTTGACGAAAACATCTGTCAAATAATTTTTTTTCCTTCTACAGTGAAGCTATTTCAAATATATATGAGCTTAAATATTGCCAGAAATAAAACGAGCAATAGTATGAATCTTATGATGTTCCCATGAAAAATGTTTTAAATAGACATGAACTATACATTTAAAGTTGGATATCTGAGAAAAATAGATGAAATTTTAATAATTACAAAATATATATATTCTTATTATTTTTGCAGATAGCCGTTATACCTATTTAGATTACACCAAAAATATAAATTTAAAAAGAAAATAAACAAAGAAAGTAAAAATGTTTTCACGATAATCGAGCATATTTCTAAAATTTTAATTTTTGGAAAATCGATAATCAACTAAATAGATAATCTTTAAAATTAGATGATACAATTCAATATATTTAAAATTAAAAAAAAAACCATGAAACATAAATTTTTATTGTAAAAAGTAAAATTTCATTTTATTTTAGGACAGAAAGAACCTTGAATGCTATCGTTGAAGCGAAACTAGTTAGTTAACGCGGCAAACTTTTGAAGCGTTTTTGAAGTACAATGTGTGAAAACTTCAAATATTCCTATCGCAGATACACACGATAAATCCATAACCCCGCAAGAATCTATATTATATTTCAGAAAAGGAGTTCAGAATGAAAGAATATAGATCATAGAAAATAAATGTTTTTCGATTTTTTCAAAAATTATTTGAAAAATAAATATTTTTTACAAGAAATATCCATTTATAAAAATTAAATTTACTAAGACGTTTTTTTTTTTTTTTTTGACAAATATTAGTTCTAAATCATAATAAAACCAAACATTTTTTCCAATTAAATAGCAGATTATTAGTTTCCAATCAAATATCAGATTATTGATTTTCCAATCAAATAGCAGATTACAGGTTTGGCAAGTCAAATTCCTCTTTATGCAAACAAAATTCATCCTTCACAAAATTAGTATTTTATATGTTAATGCTTGTACATGTGTATGATTATAAAGGCGTATGTATGTCTAAATATGCCTTTCGCTATAAGTAATGATGCACTGGTATGGGTAAAAATGTATACTTAAATATTCATATGATAATTTGTATTTTTTTCATCAGGCTTGATGTGTACGTACCCACTGTAACATATTTACTTCTATATGTAAGCAAATGCATTTGTATGCGGGTATATACGTGCGCATCTATCTGTGTGCGGATACATGAGAATGATGTTTATACAGCCACTCAAAAAAGTATAGGGGCACAATGCAAGTTCTCGGGTTTTTACCATAATTTATAACTTGAATATACAAATGAAATATATATACATATATCCCATTTTGATAAATGCAAAATCATAGTAACTCAAACAAAATTCATATATTAATGCAATTTCTTTTACATTACAATTAAGTGTAAAATAAATGTCAGAAAATCTGCTCAAAAAAGTATTGGGGCATTGTCTAATAAATTAAGAAAAATATATGAACTTGATAGTTAATATCTTGTTGAACCATCCTTGCATTTTATAACTTCTCGCAGGCGATTTGTCATGGGACTGATCAATTTGCGCAAAGTGATCCGTTGATTTTGGCCCACTCTACCATCAGAAGTTTTCTTAACTTCTACTTGTTAGAAATAGTTTTTTGCTGCAAATGATCGCACACAGATTAGTAGTAGGTGCGGGTTTCTAGGAGACGGAAGTTACGTCATCAGAGAAGCGCGCGCAACCTGAAGTGACGTGGAGTCATCTTGTTAGAAGATGATATTTTTGGTAGATAAGGGGTTCCCCCTAGAAACTTTTCCCCTGGTGGCAACGTCTGAATGTTGTACTATAAGAGGAGGGGTTTGGGGAGAGATAAGAATTCCCAAATCGTGATGACTGTACTGATAAGATCTTAATGTAAAATAAGATTATGTTCAAACATTATCTTATTGCGTGATTAATTCCGATAACATTAATCATGTTTGGAATGTTTGATAACTGGTGCCAGACAGGTACAGAAGAGTTGATATCAATTTTCAATAAAAGTATTTCCAGTGAGATAATTATGGTTTACATACCATGTGTACAATCTTAATGAAAAATAACTTATAAGCTAATGCACAAACATTATCTTATATATTCGCGTGATACAAGAGACAGTAACGATAACATTATTTAGGTCTGGAATGTTTGATAACTGGTGCCAGACAAGTCCAGAAAGGTTGATATCAATTTTCAACACAATTTTTCCCATGAGAAAGTTATTTTAAGACATCACATGTGCAAATGTCACTAGGGAAGGAGTTAGAATGCACGTGTCGAATTGTGATTAGTTCTAAGATGGAGGGAGGTATTAGAATACTTGTCATCCGTTACGTGTCGAAATTTCATAGGTTCTAAGAAAAACTGACGGAGTTGGATTTTTGTATATAAGAAGCAGAAAAAAAGCTAGCTCTCCACCAATATTTTTTTCTGCTATATACTGCATTCGAAAAGCTATTTTTGTCTTCTAAAGTGTTAAGCCATGACTCCTGTGAAAGAACTTTTAGCCAGATTCTTTTCGAAGATGAATTTATGCCTTTTTAAGATTGTGATGATGATGTAAGTTTAATTTATTTTAATTTTATTTTCATATTATTTATATATATATACATATTAGTACAGTGCTATATCATTTTTTTTTCGATGTTTTAGTTGATTGGGGAATGTTCTCAGAGTTTTTTTGGAAAACTCACAATTCTTTGAGGATTTAATGCAAACTTTTCAGTCGGGTGGTGGTATTTCAGATGCCGAAGTTGTTGATGTAAGCATGTTTTTTTTTTAAATATTGATGTTTTTGTTTTGTACATAAAGTAATGTATAATCAGTTTTTTTTCTCCTTTGCAGTTGAACGATGCAGTTATTATCTTGGCGAAGTCCAGAAGGAAAAATAAAAAATGTCAAGCGGAAGAAATAATTTTTAAGGCTCGTGTGGACCCTGAAAGACTACCATCTGGAATTGCAGACGTTCCATTGGGTACAATTATAGGAGCTGTTCGACAGCTATTTTTAACAATTATTGAGAGGACGACCGAAACCTTAGCACCCACAGATCTGATACGGTTTTATATACAAGATGATCATCTCGATCATCCAATATCCACCACTATAATGCCTGTATCCGATCTTATAATTGAAAAGATCTTGACTGAAATTCTGAAAGTACTGCAGTCGAAGTAATCTATTCAACTTGACAGTGGTTTTAATGTAGAGGTTATCATGATCAGACGTTCTATTGGAAGTGGGAAAACTAACAGCAGAGTAACAAATATTTCACTGGATAGATTGCGAAAACAATCTATATTACCCATTCCTACTAATGATGACAATTTATGATGCGCTAAAGCAATAGTTTTTGCCTTAGCACATGCCAAAAAGGGACGCACAGCAATTTCTGCCATGAAAAATCGCAATCGTCCAGCATTAAAAAAAATAGCCCAAAGAGTTACATGAAGCTGCAGGCGTTCCTTTGGGGCCTTGTACTTTCCAAGAAGTACAAATATTCGAAGAGAATTTGAGTATACATATTGTGGTTTTTTCTGCTGACAATCTTAATCAAGTAAGTAAATTTTCATATATTTTTAAGCTAATATAATGTTTAATACACAATTAGGAAAACAATTTTTTTTTTCATTACAGGTGACCTACAAAGGTAAAGAGCGACCTTTAAGAATCAACTTATGGCATCACGATAATCATTATGATGTCATAAAGTCAGTAAAAGGTTTCTTTGGGTCGAGTTATTATTGCGAGAATTGTGAAAAACCTTACAGCCATTGCGAAGCACATCAGTGCCCAAAGGCATGTTACATATGTCTTCGTATGTCATGTCCACCTGGACAACCACAAAGATGCAAGGATTGCGACAGACTTTGTGTATCAGAACGTTGTTATCAGGCACACAAAGCCGTCACGGAAAAAAACGAAAAATCCCTTTGTGACAAAGTAAGTTTTAAAAAAAAGATTTGTTTTTTACCCCTGAGTTTGCATACTACTCAAATATACTTTTATTTTTCTAGATCTACCAATGCAGAATATGCTGCAAAGTAATTAGAAGAAATGAGTGCCGCCAAGAATTGCATCGCTGTGGAACAACAAAGTGTCCGTCATGTAATCAGTGTATGATTGCCACGGAACATTTTTGTTATCTAAAAAAAATGTCACCAAAACGCCCGAATGAACGTCTTATTTTTTTCGGTTTTGAAATGGATCAATCATCTGGTGAGCATATTGTAAATTTTGCGCTGGCCCAATATGCAGATGGGACTGAAAAAAAGTTTGGCTATTCAGCTTGTGAAAACTTTTGTGCATGGCTGTATACTCCAGAACATAAAGGTTTTACAGCAATTGCGCGTAACATAAAAGGGTGAGCACTAGTTTTTTTTTTTTTTTTTTTTTTTTTTTTTTTATTTCTATTACTTTTTATCTTTTTTAATTTTTTCTCTCCGTTATAGCTTTGATGGACAATTCATCATGGCATGGATTTTAAAACAAGGAATGACTCCAGATGTCATACCAAATGGAGAATTAATTATGTCTATTCTCCCTCCATTCTTGAAGATACGAATCATAGATTCCTTGAATTTCCTGCCCATGCCTCTGTCAGAGATCCCGGACTGTTTTGGTTTTAAAGAGCTGAGGAAAGGCTACTTTTCTCATCTTTTTAACATTAAACAAAACCAAATTACGAAGGGGCCTTTCCTGAAGCCAGATTTTACAGTCCTGATTCTATGGGACCAGCAGCTCGTGAAAATTTTTAACTTGGTACGAAGATAAAAAAAATAAGACGTTCAATTTCCAAGAAGAAATGATGATTTACTGCAGGCATATTAGTGTTATTTAAATTATAAGAGTAGAAAACCAATTTTTTTACACAATATTCAATATATTATTATTTTTACAGATCGGATGTCGACATTTTAAGGAGATGTTGTTTAGAATTCCGTAGTCAATTTCAAGAGATTACAAAGTAGATCCTTTTCAGTAAGTACTTTTATTTAAAGAAACAAATTAGTTATTATTCTACTTTTTTTTAATACTATTTTTTTTTTCAAGGTACGTGAACATAGCCTCTGCATGTATGGCTGTGTTCCGTAGTCTACATGTTACACCTAACACTATAGCCATGGTTCCTATTCATGGTTACGTCAACGATATCAGATACTCACCAGATTCTATTCGATGGCTTGATTTTGTATCACATAATGAAAATATTGCTATACTTCATGCCCTCAATGGTACTGGTGAGAAAAAAATTCATGGCATTTTTGTAGATGGGTATTGTCTCGAGACGAATACAGTTTATCAGTTTCATGTAAGTGTGTTTTTCAGCGGAGAGATTTTTGAACTATTTCATTCTTGTATGCATACATATATATATATATATTTATGTATTTTTGTTAACAGGGATGTTTCTATCACGGATATCCAATCTGTTACGATTCAGATAGTGTACACCCTCTAAAAGGGATATCCATGGCAACTGTCAAAGAAAATACGGACATGACCTCTGCAGTTCTTCGTTCCAAAGGTTTCCAAGTCGTCGAACTTTGGGAACATGAATTTGCGGAAGAGAAGAAGAAAAATCCTCAACTTCAAAAGATTTTGGAGTCCCACTCCATTCAAAACAGACTTAATCCGAGAGATGCATTTTTCAGTGGGCGTACAAATGCGTTAAAATTATTTTACGAAGGCAGAGCGAAATACGTTGATTTTACTTCGCTATATCCTTGGGTAAGTGATTTTTTAAAATTTAGTTATTTTTTTATTTTTTATTTTAATTTTTTATTATAATGGTTTTTTTTTTCACTTTATAGGTTAATAAATACTGTGTTTATCCTATTGGACACCCAGAAATTATTACCAAGGATTTCAAAGATGTGGATAACTATTTTGGTTTAATACTTTGCCGAGTAATATCACCTCGTGCATTGTATTTACCAGTGCTTCCATATCGATGCCAGGGAAAATTAATGTTTCCCCTATGTCGTACGTGCACCGAAAATATGCAACAGACTATATGCACCCATAGTGATGAGGAAAGAGCCCTTACTGGCACATGGGTGAGTGAAGAGGTAAAACTAGCCAAGAGAAAAGGCTACATAATTGCTGAAGTAGGTATTATTTTTTTTGTGTTTATTTTGTAATTTTTAATTAATACAGTAGAATAAAAATTATATTGTTATTTTTCAGATATACGAAGTCTACCATTTCCCATCTACCTCTGATTGCCTGTTTAAACAATACATTGATTTGTTTTTAAAAATTAAACAGGAAAGCAGTGGGTGGCCTAGGGAATGTGAGACACCTTCTCAAAAAATACATATATCACACGATATAAACTTCGAGAAGGTATAACTTTAGATGAAAATAATATTTGCAAAAACCCAGGACGTCGCCAAGTTGCAAAACTAGCATTAAACAGCTTTTGGGGACGGTGAGTTAGAATTCCTTTTTTTTTTTTTTTAAAAAAAGATTAAAATGTATATTGCCTAACTAAAATCTATAGTGTCTAACCCCCCTTTTTTTTTCTTCCAGTTTTGGTATGAACACCAACAAGGGTCAATTGACTTTTGTTAATAATGTAGTGGCTTTTAATAAGCATATAAATGATCCGAAAAAGCAAGTAAGTTATATTTTTATCAATTTTTTTAACAAATAAAAAATCATTATTTTTTATTTTAATGGGTTTTTTTTAAACTTTAGATTAAAAATATATATCTGCCTTCGGAAGAAGTGGCAGCGATTCAGTGGCAATCTAGTCAAAATTTTGTCAAGCAAGATACATCAACAAATATTTTTATAGCTGCTTTCACCACAGCTTGGGCTCGTCTCAAACTATACCAAGAGATGGACAAGCTTGGTGAGAATGTATTATACCATGACACAGATAGCATAATTTATGCCAGTGATGGTATGAACGATCCGCCTCTCGGAAATTTCCTTGGAGAATTTACCGACGAACTCGAGGGAGACGAAATTACAACATTTGTGTCTGGTAAGAATTTATATTTTACTGAATGATGCATAATAGTTTTTTTTTTTTTTTTTTTTTAAATAGTAAATATGTATATATATTTATATATTTTTTTTTTTATTACAGGTGGTCCAAAAAATTATGGCTATAAAACCAAAAATGGTGAGACTTGCTGCAAAATTCGTGGATTCACCTTAAATTACAGAAATATACAATTATTGAACTTTTACAGTGTCAGAGATTTGATTCTATCATTAGATGACACTGTAATAACTCTATGTAATCCTGCAAAAATTTGTAGGGATCCTAAAAAGAGAAAAATAGTTAACAAAGTAGAAATGAAAAATTACCGTATTGTTTATGACAAACGAGTAATTAAAAATAATTATAATACGTTACCATATGGTTATTAAATATATTTTTATGTATATAGAAAAAAAGATTTATTTTCATTAAGAAATTGTATAAGATTTTGTTATATTTATAAATAATTTTTTTTATTTTTAACAAATTATATGTATTTTTTTGTTTTCTGATAAATCAACACATACACACTCAAAAATAATATAAATATTCTTTTATTTCTATCGAAATGAAATCCGATCATCTCGGTTTGCATACATTCGTTTAGATTTTTTATTTTTTAATATTGAATCATTCTGAAAAAGTTTCTTATTCATGATGTAACTTGCAGGTACATTCATTTCTTTCAACGCTAAATGAAATTCTTTCGAGCCTGCTGGAGATTGTTTTCGATTTCGAAGTAAATCTATGACTAATTTTACAATATTAGTTCGAGGTAAATGTTTTCCTTTATAAACGATTTCTCCATCGGGTGTCCATGATAATATAGAAGGCTTCTC
>BPLQ01008426.1:0-35496 GCA_021605075.1 Caerostris darwini | reverse complement strand
TATTGTGTTAATTATCCTTATTTTTGTATAACATTTCAACTTTTTTAATATAACATTGATTATGTGTAGAATAAAAAAAAGAACAATTAAAGCAAAATATTTTTCTTTTTCGAAATTCTTTTATTGTATATGGTTTTAACGTTTTTAATTTCAAAAATTATCTATATTGAAAATTTTTTTTGATTAATTAGTTTATGGCAAATCTAATTATAACTTCTTTACTATTCAAGTAGCGTACGTGATAAATAAAAAAGTTATAGAACCATTTAAAGTAAAAGTATGAACTTAATGTCACCCAATTAGTGAAATGTTAAGGAATAAGAAGAAACAGAAACCGTTAGAATTCCCTGGTGTATTGAAACCCAAAGTAAAGGAGAAAGAAAAAAACTCTTTTTTAAAAGAAAAGAAACGAGGAGAAATAAATAAATCTCATTTAAAAAGCTAATGAAATCGAAACCAGATGCAATGAAAAAAAAAGTCTTGGTAGTCTAACTGTCTAGTAATGTCCTTCCTTGAAGTGTTTATTTTGTGATCACGTACATTTAAAGTTTTTCCTCAATATTTTACAGCAATTAAGATGGTGTCATGATCTTCAAATAAAAAGCGCAATTGTTTGGATTCAAAAGATTCAAAAAAAATTTAAATTCAAAATGTCTGAGAATTATGCATTTGCTTTACGACATTTACTAGAAAAAAGCAATTTAATTTCTATTTCTACTATTATTTCACACACTCGCTATATATATCTTTTTCAAATTTTTAATCGTTAATAAAATACTTTTTATTCATCCAATCAAGTTCAAATACATTTTTGAACATGTAGTGGATGACACTTGATGTTAATACAGTTTTTTCAAATATTAATTAAATAATTAAATTTAATTAATTATTTTAATTTTTTTATTTAAGTTTCATGTATCTAATAATAGATGGCGCCAGATTTCAGAGCAAAATTTCAACTTTATTTATAAAGGAGTTACTGCAATTTTTTTTTTTTTTTTTTTTTTTTATGACTTGTTTTAATTTTAAAAATAATGTACACATATTTTTACTTCATCATTTTATTATGTATTTATATATCTGATATTACATTTAACAATATAGGAATTGAATTTTAAAGTAGAGATGACTTATTAATCTTTTATTATTAATATCACAATTATGATTATCATACAAATATATTATCAAAATTATTTTTATAAAAAAATACAAAAAACTTAATATTCGCAAAGGTATTTAAAATATAATATTTTTTCGGTGATTTCCTTCAATTTAAATTTTTTTTAAAAAATAACTGCACATTTTTCAATTCTTATTAGGTATAAAAATATAAAAATTGTTTGCATAATCTAAATTTATACGAATATTTCACTAATCGTAATAAATTCAGTTACAGGGGGATTATAATTAAAGTCCCACTTTCAAAATGCTGTAAAAAAAGAACCACTAGTCACAATGAGTTCAAATTTGAACTGAATATACTTGAAGAAGGGATAAATGGTACAGCGTCAAAAAAGTTCCAAAGTGTGTTACTAGAATGCGTTGTAAGCAAGGCAAAGCAACATCACTGATATTTCGAATCGAAATTACAACATATTTGGCATGAGCTGCCTATTAAACAGGCTGTAGTGTTCAATATGCTTAGCTGTTTCGGTTTTTAACTGAAAAATTGACTTCCAAGTCATTCAACGGTTGTAACACTTTTAGTGAAAAACCAATCCACAACGGCAAGGTTCATATCAAATTGGATGGGAAAAATCGGTGGAACTTTTTTTGATGCCATACCATTTCTCCTTCTTCAAGCATCTTCATTTCAAATTTAAGCTCATTGGTTCATTTTTTACAGCATTTTGAAAATGTGACTTTAATTATAATCCCCTTGTTCTTTAAATAGTTTACATGAATATTTTGGGAATAAATTATGCATCGTTCTACTATCCATTTTATATATATGTGAACAACAAACATACCTTAAACAAAATCAAACTTTTAACAAAATCACTTTAAGTTCATATAATCTAATTTTTATCTGTTCATCAATAGACAATAATTGTAACAAGTTGTCTGTAATCAAATCAAACAATAACAAAAATAACAGCAATCAGTTACCGAATGCCTTCTCTATTAAAGGTCCCGTTACTCAGTTACTCAACAAACACCAATCTTTCGAAACACATACAAACAGCTCAGAATCAGAGACATCCCCATTTACAGGGATTTTTTTTAAGGTCGTTCCTTCAGTTTCGATTATTCTGCTCCAATAACACTGCTGGACTTTTTCGAAGAGAAAGAAAAAGTTCAAAACACCTTCAGGTGAAACAACAGTCGACAGAGAGAGGGAAATAAATCAGAAATGAACAACAACGTTCGCTTCTGGTGACTTTTTTTTATTTTTATTTCTTCCCATTGACTTGTCTTGAGCAAAGGGGAGCCTAACAAACTAAGAACCGCCTATCCAGGCGTAAGTCTTGATATCACGATTTTACCGAATCAATGGCTCTGATTCGCAATGTAAGGAATCAACCGACTTTTCATCTGTTTGAAAAGACGCGGGCGAGTTGGGGGACTAGCACGGAAACACATCGTTTGGTGTGTGTGAAGAAGTGGAAGAATTTTAGAAGCTAGTGGCGAGTTTTGGTATTTTCTGGTTGCATGGTCCTTGGCCAAGACAACGTTTTTAATCATTCGTTTAAATTACAAGAAAAAAGTTTGAAGAAATTTCGTCGATATAAAACACTGTAAAATATATCAATATTTTTCTATCACATCGTTTTTTTTTTTTCTTAAATCAATTTAAGGCTTTTTTGTTTTTCTAATTACGTGTAAGACGTGTTATTATCTCATATGAAGTCATAGTACACAAGACTTCTTTCTTAATATTGAATGACCATAAAAAATTAAATAATCTTTTTGTAATGCTTTTAGTCTTCTTTCATTTAACGCAATTAAAAAAATATTGAAGATTTGCGTTGACAAAAAAGCAATAAAAGCATAATTTATTTATTTTGAAACATAGTTTTTTCATTGTTTTCTATTTTGAATCGACGGGTATTTTTAATGCATGCAATAATCCATTGCATACTTTATGGTAACTTTATGTGCTGTTATATGTTTTTATAAATAATTTACTATTAAGAATTTGTAACCGTGGTTCCAGCTATGCAACTATATTTCCTCCTAAAAATATTTTAATTCTAACAAAAAAACCATTTTATTTAAATATCTTTTTTTTAGTGGAAATATACTATAGGGATGCACTGAATAATTTAATTCTACGATTTTCGATTTGCAAGTTATTAAGAGGACTGTAACGATGAAGATTATATTCTTGAACACATTATTTATACTATTATTAGAGTAGTAAATGTAAAAAAATAAGGTTGATTACATTTTATGATTTTTATAATATCAGTACTACAATATTTATGCTCGAATATTCTCTATTTAATGTTAAAATATGTTTGACTAAATATACTAAATTTAATACAATAAGCTTATTTTCTTTAAACAAGTAGCTATATACAATAACAAATGTTTCTAAAATGCATTAGCACCTATGCATGCATTTTATCATGAAATCAGAAGAATTGAAAAAAATATTGCTACTTAAATAGAATTGTTTTATAAAACTTATTTCTATCTCTTGGAAAAAAATATGCTGTAATGTAGGTAGGTACAAAAAATAACCAAGGAGGTACAATCAATAACAGATTCTGACAGCCTAGTATGTTTTGAGGACTTTAATTCAAACGACGTTTTAACGCAGAAATGAAAAATGAATATCTTGCCATTATTCTGCCTTTCTTATTGAAGGGGAATTTTATCCTCTTAATACATATTAAGAGATTAATTGGATCACGAGAAAAGCTCATTTAAAGTAATTGAAATTATTTAAAAAGAAGTCTAAAAAATGAATGATCAAATGTTTTTTGTATCTTAATGTCTGTTAATAGAAGAAATTGGATGCAGATTTATATTTGGCACACGATTCATGAAAAGGATCTCAATTGCTTTATTCAGCAATATTTAGGTAACATGCGGAACTGACCTGTGACGACACGAAAGAAATTTCAATTTTCGTCTTTGTGGATTACTTCAGAAGTGGTACTTGAGAAGGCTGTAGGTCACATTTATTCTCTATAAACTGACCATAAAGCGTAAGAAACCACTTGAAATATATGTATAATTTGTTTAAATTTTTAGATCCATATTACATTATTTTGTATTTAATTTTATATCTGTAGCCAATCATGGGTGTCGTTACTATTACTATTTTTTTTTTAATATTCAGATATGAAATATTTGTTGTCAAATATATGTTGCCCAAATACACGTTGGTTATTACATTTCAATGTATCGAATAAAATTCTTTATTGTCCGAATTACAACTTCTCACATATTTTTGGAAATCCCATAAAATGAGTTACATTTTTAAAACAAACATTTACTTATGGCTAATTTGTTTTATACACTCATGTCCATAAATTAAGGATAATTAAGAATCACACAGAAATTGAACTCTAAAATAAAAATTTCACCTGTAGAATTATCACACACATCTTGAAGAAGAATATGCAAATTACAGGAAACCCCCAGATGGCGCTGATAGTACGTCACAATGACGAGAGTGTAAGAGAGGGGTATATAAGGAATGGTGGCAAAGAAGTAAAATTGTTCACAAGCGCTTTAAAAGCCTTTCAGTGCAATAACCGCATAGTTATGGCACAAAGGAAGCACTTGGATAATTTTTTACGTGGTAGAATTATCGGACGACTGGAATGTGGACGTACCCAGCTGGAAGTATCCGAGGAACTTGGAATCGCCCAGAGTGTCATCTCCAGGCTTTGGCAACGATTCCAAGATGATGGTAATGTGAGTAGATGTTACAGCACAGGTCGCCCCCGAGTTACAACGCCGAATGAGGACCGGTATTTAGCAGTTACTGCCAAAAAGAGACAGACGGAGCACAGCAACAGACCTGTCTCGTCAGCTCTCTTCAGCTACCGGTACGACAGTTTCAAGGCAGACCGTGTACAGACGCTTAGGGCACAGTCTATATGCTCGTAGGCCTGTCAGACGTGTTCCACTTACCGCAACTCAATGTCGCCTGCGATTAACCTAAAGTAGAGAGCATGCATTGTGGACACCGCAACAGTGGTCTGGTGTGATGTGTTCCGGCGAGTCCAGGTTTAGTTTGCAGTCTGATTCTCGCCGGACTTTCATATGGAGAGCGCCAGGTACCCGTTACCACCAAGAGAACACCCCTGAACGACACCGTTACGGTGGTGTAGGATATCTCGTTTGGGGAGGAATTATTCTTGGTTCCAGAATTGACCTGCATGTTCAGAGTGTAACGATGACAGGCCACATCTATCGGGATGTCATTCTGGACAACATGTACGTTTGTTTCGGGGCGCCATGTGTGCTGAATTTCTGTTTATGGGTGACAACGCCGGTCCTCACCGTGCAAACATTGTAGACGAATGCCTTGAATTGGAGGATATCACCCATATGGATTGGCCAGCATACTCACCGGACTTGAATCCAATAGAGCATGTGAGGGATATGCTTGGCCGACGAATTGCAGCCCGTCAACCCTCTCCCACCTGTCAACCGAAACTTCGGAGGGCATTGCTTGATGAGTGGTGTAATATTCCCCTGATACTCAGCATGCCTAGGCGTTATAAGGCCTGTATTGCATCGTCCGGGAGACATACTCCATATTAACCATCATACTAATCATGTTATACTGTTTTTTCTAAATAGGTTCCTTTTTAAAATTTGCTCCAGGGAGTAAAAATCGAATTTTTTATTAATTATGTCGAACATATAGCATCTGTTTTGCTCTTTACCTTTTGTTTAATAAATAGACTTTACAAATAAGTCAAATTTGGTTTGCGTCTGTCTCTTTCTTTACCTGATCTTCATTATCCTTAATTTATGGACATGAGTGTAGTTAACATGTATCTTCTTGCAAGTATAATACATAAATAAAATAAATGGATAGGGACATTTTAGCAAAAGTAGCACATCATTGACAAATGTTCTAATCACTTAATTTGCAATAAATTTTAAAACAACAAATCATATTTTGCAAATGTTTAAGAATTTATTTTTTTATTATAATATAAAATTGAATGTTAGCTTAATAAACATTTTTTATAGATCCGTAACAGGTCCCAAGTTACCCTTCTTAAAAAATAATAAGAGTAAAACTTAACGAAAACTGAACTTATCATAATAAGAAAAATTTCTAAATGACAATTACCTATGTTATCTGTTACTAATAAAGCAATAGGCGGTCATTGTCTCTGCATTCCATTTTAGAGACTTTAATTTGAAAAATGAGTAAACTTGGTAGAAATCATGTAGGTAATAACAATAATATCTTCTGACAGCCTAGAATATATTTTGAAGGAATTAATTCAAAGGACGTTTTAACGCAAAAATGAGAAAGGGATATCTTAAAACATTATTCATCCTATCTTGTTGAAGAGAAATTTTATTCTCTTAATATGTGTGAACAGATTAGTTGGTTCACGCTAGTTTTTCAAGTTGATCTTTTAGCTTTATTAAGCTAAAAAAAGTTTGGAAGCTAAAAAAAATTAAAAACTTGATAACTGAAAATAATTGTTTTTAAAATATAATTTTAATTTGAAAATTTAGTAAATTTGGTGGAAACCCTGTAGGTACAAACAATAATAGCTTTTGGTAGCATAATATAAGATTTGAGGAATTTAATTTTAACGACGCTTTAACGCAAACAAAGAGAAATTTATGTCGTTTTTAAGATATTATTCATCCTATCTTGTTGAAGGGGAATTTTATTCTCTTAATATCTGTTAAAATATTAGTTGGTTAAAGCAATTGCGTGCATTAAAAGCGGTTAGCGCATTTAAAACAAACAATTAAAAAAACACCAGTTTTAAAATAATACAATCGTTATTAATTGTTTCAATTTATTGTGTTAATTATCCTTATTTTTGTATAACATTTCAACTTTTTTAACGTAACTGGAAAAAGATTGAATATTTGGGTCGAGAAAAGAGTTTTCTAATTATAATGGAATTGATTATTTTATGCATGTTATAATCCAATGCAAGCTTTATGGCAACTTCATGTGCTACAATATATTTTTTTTAATATTACTTCACATTCTAGTTCCTTTATTTTTAAATTACGTGTAAGACGTACTAGGAACGCATTAAGAAGTCATACACATAACACCTTTCTTAAAACTGAATGACTATAAAATTTTATATAATCTTTTTGCAATGCTTTCAGTCATCCTACATTTAACGTTAACGATTTGGGTCGATATAAAAAAATCAAACTATAAATCAAATTATCTTTTGGAACAAAATATGTTTACTGATTTCTAATTATGACAGGCGAGAATTTGTTATGCATCAATAATCTATTTCAAACTTTATGATAACTTCATGTGCTGTAATATTTTTTTTTTTTATAAATAAGTTACTATTAAGGGTTTGTAAACGTGGTTTCACCTACACAACCATATTTCCTCCAGAAAATAACATTTTATTTAAAACTCTTTTTTTTTAGTGTAAATATACTATAGGAATGCAATGAAATAATTAATTTTGCGATTTTCAGTTTGCAAGTTATTAAGATGATTGTAACGATGAAGATTATATTTTAAGATCATAGAATTTTATATTATTTATACTAATATTATTATTAATATCAGAGTAGTAAATGTAAAAAAAAAACATGGTTGATTATATTTAATGTTTTTTATAATGAGTACTAAAATATTTATGCTCGAATATTCTCTATTTAACGTTAAAATATGTTTGACTTAATATACTAAAGTTAATTCAGTTAAAGTTAAAGTTTATTTTCCTGAAACAAAGTTTTTATATACAATAACAAATGTTTCTTAAATTAGTTAGCAGTTTTAAATAAATTTTATCATGACATCATAAGTACCGAAAAAATATATTGCTACTTAAAAAAGAATTGTTTTATAAAACCTATTTCTATCTCTTGGAAAAATATGCTTTCATGAAATCCGTTTTATAATACAAATGATTAAATGTCTTTTGTATCTTAATGTCTGTTAATAGAAGAAATTGAATGCAGATTTATATTTGTCACACGTTTCATGAGAAGGATGTCAATCGGTTTATTCAGCAATATTTAGGTAACACGTGGAGCTGTCATGTGACGACACGAATTAGATTTCAATTTTCCTCTTTGTGGAATACTTATGAACTACTACTAATAAAGCCTGCAGGTCACATTTATTCTCTATAAATTGACCACAAACCATAAGAACCCACTTGAAATTTATGTATAATTTGTTTTCATTTGTAGATCTATATTATATTATATTTAGTTTGATTTTTGTAATAAGCAAGCATGAATTTTATTAGTTAAATGGTTATTATTTACCAATTTTTTTTAAATATTCCGACGCGAACTATTTGTTCCCAAATATATGTTGTCCAAATGCATGATCGGTTAGTGTGTTTCAATATATTGCATAAAATTCGTTTTGAGAGAATTTCAACTTCTGACATATGTTTGGAAATAAAAAAAAAAAAAAAAAAAAAAAAAAAAAAAGTTGAATTCTTAAAACAAACATTTTTATTAGATAATATAATTCTTGTTGCTAGTATAGTAAATAAACAAAATACCGTGGATAGGGACACTTTATCAACGCTAGCACATTATTGGCAAATGCTCTAATGACTTAGTTTGCACTAAATTTGAAAACATAAAATCATATTTTCTGATGTTTAATTATTTATTTTATTATTATACTATAAAAATTGAAAACTTAGCTTAATAAACATTTTTATAGATCCTATTTCATCCCATGATTTCCCTTTTTCATAATAATAAGAATACCTACCGAAAAGTAAACCTATCATAATATAAAAACTTTTTTAAATGGAAATAATATATGATGTTGTCAGATATTAATAAAGCAATGGGTGGTCATTCTCTCTGCATTCTACTTCAGAGACTTTAATTTGAAAAATTAGTAAGCTTTGTAGAAACCATGTAGGCATAAACAATTATAACTTCTGACAGCCTAGTATGAGTTTTCAGGGATTTAATTCAAACGACGCTTTAACGCAAAAATGGGAAAATAATATCTTAAGGCATTATTCATCCTTTCTTGTTGAAGGGGGATTGTATTCTCTTAATATCTGTTAACAGGTTAGTTGGCTCACGAAATAAGCGCAGTTAAAGCAATTGAATTTATTTAAAATGAAGTCATTTTTCTCAACGATAATAATGAGGTTAATTATCAAATTTGTTTTGTACCCTATCTAGAGCATGTATCTAAGTAAAAGAAGGAAGTGTGTAATATATTTCTTAAATTTTAATATTTATTAATTAATTTAATGAATTTCTCGTTTATTAGAAAAGGAAATGTACTCACAAAAAACTAAAAATTCGATTGCTGAAAATACACTCAAGCGCCAAAACATTATGACCACCCCTACATTTTGCAATGAACTCGCCTGGATGACGTGGAAGGCACGTGATCATGTGGAAGTGGTATTTAACTGGTATTAAGTGATGGTATTAATCCATGCCAAGGCGGGTTGAAGCTGTGTTGCGCGCCAAAGGTGGACCAACCCGTTATTGACAGGTGGTCATAATTTTTTGGCTCTTGAGTGTATCAGCTGAAGTTTCGGCATGTTCAGCACATTGAATAACTTAAAGGATGTAAATTTTGAAATCGTATGTTTAAACAATACACTGTTAACGATAAAAATAAAAATTTGAATTTCTTTAGAAAATTAATCTAAATACTAACATTCTAGTAGTCACAATTAAATATACATTAATTTATCTTCATAGAGATTAAAATATGTCTGTCTGAAAGCCAATTTTCAACAGCGTTACAAAAAATGCAGCACAAAGTAACAAATATAAAATCCATGAGACCAACCATACTTTTAATTCATTAAGATCACGAAAAGGTTTCCTTGTTCACCAGCCTACATTTTAAATTACTTTCCCGAATACAACTAAATTGTTTGAATAAATAAATATCAATTATCTTCTTTGGTAGTTCACAAGATAAATTGTGGTTTCTGCATAAAATGAATGGCATCATTAAAATTCGAACATGACATTACATATTGCATTTTATGAATGGAAATTCACTTTTAAGATAAATCACGAGCTTATGCATTGAAGCGATGAAAGAAATATGGAAGAAAAGCTCTATGTAGCAGAAAGATGCACTTATTTTCAGTCTAAGTTTGTGGGCATGCAGTCATTTTATACTCTCCCACCGGTGGCATCACTACAGCAACCTTGCTTTAAGTGATTTCATGTAATTATTTTTAATGACGTTCCATTAAAACCATTATTATGATCAGTATCTCGCATGTTGGAGAAGAACCTCGCAACCATTTTTTCACTCCTTTTTTTTGAAAACTACTTAATCCTCATTCAGTCTCATGATTTTTTACGGCGAAGTGTTATCTGTGCGTAATTAATAACATCGCCCTCGTGACTGAGATGGGTTAAAAAAGTATTAAAATCGTAATGAGAAGGAATGTTGGAACGCAAAAACTTCCGCACTTCAGGTAGGTTTTTTTTTCTTTTTTAAACTAGACTCAGCGTAAAATTGATTGCTCCAACGGAGCAAAAATCATTTTATCGGAAATTCAACGTTGACGGCCGTTTTGAGATATGTTTTGTTTTGAAAAATATTTTTAATGTATGCGGGAAAGAAATAATGCGGGAAAAAAATAATCGTACCAAATCAGTCAAAATGTCTGCAAGGATATCTGTTGGGATAAAAATATCGTACAGGGATAAAATTATCAGTTTGGATAGCTTCATAAAAATGAAATAGAAATTAATATTCCTACAGTTGTAATATTTTAATATGATGATATTTGAATACGTTTTAAGTGTAAAAGAAAATCCGTTGGTGCTTGTTGCTGACAAAAATAGATTTAACTTGAAGATGAAAAAGTGATTTGTAAAAAATAATTATAATTAAGTAAAGAAGACCGAGAATTATAAGCTTTTAATATCACACATTTATAAAACTGACACACTAATGAAATTATATAAATACTGGAAGAAATACTATTTATTTGAGTGAATATAACATAACTTGTAAAGGAAGGGTGAAAATTGAATGAATTGACAATATAATGAGACATCATATTCATAAATATTATAATACGTATTTAGTCTATAGAAATCAAGATGAGAAAGTAATATAAGTATAAAATATGCGTTCTAATTGAATACTTATCTTTTAGTTGCGTGTTACTTTATTTTGTTTTTAAATGTACTCTCTTTTTTTAGATTTTAAGAACTAGCTGAAGAAAGAAGTTATTATTCGATTTTATGGAAATGAAAAAATTAATTATTCTCAAAGAATAAATAAGACGCTGTAAAAACTAATGTATTTTAATTCAAAACTGTAAGATGAATATATTCACTGTAAATAAGAAAATTTTTGTTTGTAGAGATGACTATAGTCAGAAAGTAATCCTCCTTTTCTTGCGAGAGTTTCGAGATGTTACTGGAGAAGTTTTCATGGAAGCTAAACCCAGGGTCTTGAAAGTGAAGATACCATTAGACCTACTGATTTAAATGCTGATTTTAATTTCTGAATTAAATGCGGTAGAACATGCGTGTGAATGAGTCCGGAGGGTGCTTTTTGAACTATATTTTCTGAGGTGCATGCTACAACTGAACAAGATGCTCTTTAAAGAATGGGCTCTGATGTGCTGGCGCATTTTGTCGGAGAATCTGATGTTGAGAAGTTAAAGAAACGGGGACAATCCAGATTTGCAGTTAAGAAGGGGTCATATGCCTCCCTAAAGATAATCTTTGGATAGACAAACATTTGCGCCATCATTACACTTTGTATAGTAGTGGTTTTTTTTTTTTTTGCTGTTCCATACTATAATCTTTTATCGTGTTAGTATGTCCTTTCCTTTTAAGAAAGTATGTCTTTTTTTGTTTAATGTCCACCAGGTCCTATAGTATCATCGCGAAAAATTCTGTCATTACTTAAGGTTTGCACACCCAATAAAAAATCTAAATGAATAATAAATGAAAGAATTGATTCTTATTCATAAAACGAGTTATATAAATAGCGTTTAATTTTTCATGGTCATTTATTTAGTTATGGTATCCAATTCCGTAACATGCAACATTTTAATTTAAATTAAATTTTTAAGCAACATTTTACTTTTAAGAAACATTTTTTTGTAAATGTAAATTGAATTAAATTTTTTATTCCTAATTTTTTTTTTATGTCTTACGTTGAAAAAGAAATATAAGATCTTTTAAATGAAATGGCGAATGCATAGCATATAAGCTTAAAATTAAACTTTTACATCTCCAACATTTTGTGATGAGATAATAATTTTTCTGAAATATTGAAGATTTTAAATAAGAAGTTCACCTTAATATTTTTATAAGTAGCGACAAAATTAATAATTCAAATGAAATAATCAATTTGTTTTATTGAAAGTTCTGATACATTTTATGAAATTTTCTTTTCAACAAGTATTTACAAAAATAAAAAAAAAAAACGAAATAATATAAGTAATATAAAGGAAAGTGATTGATAAAGATTATAATGGACGTACCAATGCATTACATGGATAGTTTAAATTCTTTCAAACCGAAACTTATTATTCTCTAATTTTTAAAATAAACGAAAATCTAAAATAAATCCAGTTTTAAAATAGTACTATAGTTATTAATTGTTTCAATGTGTTGTCTTAATTATCTTTATTTTTTTTGTAGTATTTCTACTTTATAACATTGATTTATTAATAATGTATAGCATAAAAAAAGGAAAAACTAGTTAAGCAAACTATTTTTCTTTCGAAATTCTTTTATTCTATATGGTTTTAACGTTTTGAATTTCAACCATAATTTATTTTGATTTTTTTTTTTGATTAATTAGTTTATAGCAAACCTAATTATAACTGCTTTACTATTCAAGTAGCGTAAGTGATAAAAAAAAGTCATTGAACCATTTAAATTAAAAGTATCAACTTAATGTCACCCAACTAGTGAAATGTTACGGAATAAGAAGAAATAGAAACCATTAGAATTCCCTGGTTTATTGAAATTCAAAGTAAAGGAGAAAGAAAAAAACCTATTTTTTGAAAGAAAAGAAACGAGGAGAAATAAATTAATCTCATTTAAAAAGCTAATGAAATCGAAACCAGATGCAATAAAAAATGTCTTCGTACTCTAACTGTCTAGTAATGTCCTTCCTTGAAGTGTTTATTTTGTGATCACGTACATTTAAAGTTTTTTCCTCAATATTTTACAGTAATTAAGATGGTGTCGTGATCTTCAAATAAAAAAGCGCAATAGTTGGGTTTCAGGAATTTCAAAAAAGATTCAAAAAAAAAATTTAAATTCAAAATGACTGAGATTTCTACATTTTCTTTACGACATTTACTTGAAAAAAACAATTGCATTTCTTTTTTTTTTATTTGTTTTAATTCCTACTATTAGTTCACACACTCGCTATATATATCATGTTCAAATTTTCAGTCGTTAATAAAATACTTTTTATTCATACCCCAAGTTCAAATACATTTTTGAACTTGTAGTGGAAAACACGGTTGATGTTAATACAGGTTTTCAAATATTAATTCATCAATTAAATTTAAATAATTAATTTTTAGTTTTTGTAGATTTAAGTTGCATGTATCTAATAATAGATGGCGCCAGATGTAAGAGAAAAATTTCAACTTTATTTCTAAAGGACTTCCTGCAATATGGTAAAAAAAAAAAATGGAATTGAATTTTTCTTTTATTACTTTTAATTTTAAGTCCCACTTTCAAAATTCTGTGAAAAAAAGAAACACTTGTCACAATAAGTTCAAATTTGAACTGAATTTGCTGAAGAAGCTGGAAATGGTACGGCGAAAAAAAAGTTTCAAATTGTATTAATAGATGGCGATATAAGCGGCATAAAGAAAGTGAATTCGGCTGCCAGTGATATTTTGAAACGAAATTACAACGTTTTCAGCATGAATTGTCCATTAAACCAACTGTAGCGTTCAGTGTCATGGAACTGCAGTGTTTTTTGAGAGAAAAAATGACTTCCAAGTCATTCAACGGTTGCGATGCTGTTTGTAGAAAGCCCATCCGAAAAAGTAAGGTCATACCAGATTGGATGAGAAACATCGATGAAACTTTTTTTGGAACTTTTTTTTGATGCCATGACGCTTCTCCTTCTTCTAGCATCTTCAGTTCAGATTTGAACTAAATGTGGAGAGGCGTTCTTTTTTTAAAGCCTTTTGAAAGTGAGACTATAACTATAATCACCTCGTCCTTTAAATAATTTACATTAATATTTGAGAGAACAAATTGTGCATCGTTCTACTATCGATTTGAACTATTTATTTCTTTAACAATGTCACTTTCAATCCATGGAATTTAACTTAGATCTGTTCATCAATAGTCAATAATCGATACAAGTTGTCTTTAATCAAATCAAACAACATCAAAAATAACAGCAATCAATTACTGAATGCCTTCTCCATTGAAAGTCCCGTTATTATCTCAGTTACTCAACAACCCCAATCTTTCGAAACACATACAAACAGCTCAGAATCAGAGACATCCCCATTTACATGGATTTCTTTTTAAGATCATTCCTTCAGTTTCGATTATTCCGCTCCAAGAACACTGCTGGACTTTTTCGAAGAGAAAGAAAAAATTCAAAACACCTTCCGGTGAAATAACAGTCGACAGGGAGAGGGAAATAAATCAGAAATGAACAACAACGTTTGCTGTTGGGGACTTTTTTTATTATTTTTTTTCCATTGACTTGTCTTTAGCGAAGGTGAGCCTAACAAACTATGAAATGCCTATACAGGCGTAAGTCTTGATATCACGATTTTACCGAGTCAATGGCTCTGATTCGCAATGTAAGAAATCGAACGACTTTTCATCTGTTTGAAAAGACACAGGCGAGTTGGGAGACTCGCGCGGAAACACATCGTTTGGTGTTAGTGAAGAAGTAGAAGAATTTTGGAAGCTAGGGGCGAGAGTTTTGGTATTTTCTGGTTGCATGGTTCTGGCCAAGACAACGTTTTTAAGTCATTCGTTTAAATTACAAGAAAAACAGTTTGAGAAATTTCGCCGATATAAAAGAACTAAAATATATCAATATTTTTCTATCGCATCTTTTTTTTTTTTCCTAAATTAATTTAAGGCTTTTTTGTTTTTCTAATTACATGTAAGACGTGTTATTATCTCATAAGAAGTCATAGTACACAAGACTGCTTTCTTACTATTGAATGACCATAAAAAGTTAAATAATCTTTTTGTAATGCTTTTAGTCTTCTTTCATTTAACGCAATTAAAAAAATATTGAAGATTTGCGTTGACAAAAAAGCAATAAAAGCACAATTTATTTATTTTTGAAACATAGTTTTTCATTGTTTTCTATTTTGAATCGACGGGTATTTTTAATGCATGCAATAATCCATTGCAGACTTTATGGTAACTTTATGTGCTGTTATATGTTTTTATAAATAATTTACTACTAAGAATTTTTAACTGTGGTTCTAGCTATGAAAGCATATTTCCTCATAGAAATATTTTAATTCTAACAAAAAAAACATTTTATTTAAATCTCTTTTTTTTAGTGGAAATATACTATAGGGATGCACTGAATAATTTAATTCTACGATTTTCGATTTGCAAGTTATTAAGAGGACTGTAACGATGAAGATTGTATTTTTGAACACATTATTTATACTATTATTAGAGTAGTAAATGTAAAAAAATAAGGTTGATTACATTTTATGGTTTTTATAATATCAGTACTACAATATTTATGCTCGAATATTCTCTATTTAATGTTAAAATATGCTTGACTAAATATACTAAATTTAATACAATAAGCTTATTAAACAAGTAGCTATATACAATAACAAATGTTTCTAAAATGCATTAGCACCTATGCATGCATTTTATCATGAAATCAGAAGTATTGAAAAAAATATTGCTACTTAAATAAAATTGTTTTATAAAACTTATTTCTATCTCTTGGAAAAAAATATGCTGTAATGTAGGTAGGTACAAAAATTAACCAAGCAGGTACAATCAATAACAGATTCTGACAGCCTAGTATGTTTTGAGGAATTTAATTCAAACGACGTTTTAACGCAAAAATGAGAAATGAATATCTTGCCATTATTCTGCCTTTCTTATTGAAGGGGAATTTTATCCTCTTAATACATATTAAGAGATTAATTGGATCACGAGAAAAGCTCATTTAAAGTAATTGAAATTATTTTCAAGAAGTCTAAAAAATGAATGATCAAATGTTTTTTGTATCTTAATGTCTGTTAATAAAAGAAATCGGATGCAGATTTATATTTGGCACACGATTCATGAAGAGGATCTCAATTGCTTTATTCAGCAATATTTAGGTAACACGTGGAACTAACATGTGACGACACGAAATAGATTTCAATTTTCGTCTTTGTGGATTACTTAAGAAGTGGTACTTGAGAAGGCTGTAGGTCACATTTAATCTCTATAAACTAACCATAAAGCGTAAGAAATCACTTGAAATATATGTATAATTTTTTTTAATTTTTAGATCCATATTACATTATTTTGTATTTAATTTTATATCTGTACCCAAGCATGGGTGTCGTTACTATTACTATTTTTTTTTTTAATATTCAGATATGAAATATTTGTTGTCAAATATATGTTGCCCAAATACACGTTGGTTAATGTATTTCAATGTATCGAATAAAATTATTTATTGTCCGAATTACAACTTCTCACATATTTTGGAAATCCCATAAAATGAGTTACATTTTTAAAACAAACATTTACTTATGGCTAATTTCTTTAATAGTTAGCATGTATCTTCTTGCAAGTATAATGCATAAATAAAATTAATGGATAGGGACACTTTAGCAAAAGTAGCACATCATTGACAAATGTTCTAATCACTTAATTTGCAATAAATTTTAAAACAACTAATCATATTTTGCAAATGTTTAAGAATTTATTTTTTTATTATAATATAAAATTGAATGTTAGCTTAATAAACATTTTTATAGATCCGTAACAGGTCACAAGTTTCCCTTTTTAAAAAATAATAAGAATAAAACTTAACGAAAACTGAACTTATCATAATAAGAAATATTTCTAAATGACAATTACATATGTTATCTGTTACTAATAAAGCAATAGGTGGTCATTGTCTCTGCATTCCATTTTAGAGACTTTAATTTGAAAAATGAGTAAACTTGGTAGAAATCATGTAGGTAATAGCAATAATATCTTCTGACAGCCTAGTATATGTTTTGAAGAATTTAATTCAAAGGACGTTTTAACGCAAAAATGAGAAAGGAACATCTTAAAACATTATTCATCCTATCTTGTTGAAGAGAAATTTTATTCTCTTAATATGTGCACTCATGTAAATAAATTAAGGATAATTCAGTATCCCACAGAAATTGAACTATAAAATAAAAATTTCACCTGTAGAATTATCACACACATCTTGAAGAAGAAGAACATGCAAATTACAGGAAACCACCAGATGGAGTGGATAGTACGTCACAATGACGAGAGTGTAAGAGAGCGGTATATAAGGAATGGTGGCAAAGAAGTAAAATTGTTCACAAGCGCTTTAAAAGCCTTTCAGTGAAAAACCGCATAGTTATGGCACAAAGGAAGCATTTGGATGATTTTTACGTGGTAGAATTATCGGACGACTGGAATGTGGACGTACCCAGCTGAAAGTATCCGAGGAACTTGGAATCGCCCAGAGTGTCATCTTCAGGCTTTGGCAACGATTCCAAGATGATGGTAATGTGAGTAGATGTTACAGCACAGGTCGCCCCCGAGTTACAACGCCGAATGAGGACCGGTATTTAGCAGTTACTGCCAAAAGAAATAGAAGGAGCACAGCATCAGACCTGTCTCGTCAGCTCTATTCAGCTACCGGTACGACAGTTTCAAGGCAGACCGTGTACAGACGCTTAGGGCACATTGGTCTATATGTTGGTAGGCCTGTTAGATGTGTTCCACTTACCGCAACTCACTGTCGCCTGCGATTAACCTGGAGTAGAGAGCATGCATTGTGGACACCGCAACAGTGGTCTTGTGTGATGTTTTCCTACGAGTCCAGGTTTAGTTTGCTGTCTGATTCTCACCGGACATTCATATGGAGAGCGCTAGGTACCCGTTACCACTAAGAGAACACCACTGAACGACACCGTTACGTTCGTGCAGGATCGCTGGTTTGGGGAGGAATTATTCTTGGTTCCAGAATTTACCTGCAAGTTCAGCGTGTAACGATGGCAGGCCACATCTATCGGGATGTCATTCTGGAACAGCAGCCATGGGTGCTGAATTTCTGTTTATGGATGACAACGCCGTCCTCACCGTGCAAACATTGTAGACGAATGCCTTCAAATGGAGGATATCGCCCGTATGGATTGGCCAGCATACTCACCGGACTTGAATCCAATAGAGCATGTGTGGGATATGCTTGGCCGACGAATTGCAGCCTTCAACCCCCTCCCACCTGTCAACCGGAACTTCGGAGGGCATTGCTTAATGAGTGGTGTAATATTCCCCAAGATCTGATTGATAATTTGATAGTCAGCATGCCTAGGCGTTGTAAGGTCTGTATTGCATCGTCCAGGAGACATACTCCATATTAACAATCATACTAACCATGTTATACTATTTTTTGTAAATAGGTTCCTTTTTGAAATTTGCTCCAGGGAGTAAATATCGCAATTTTTATTCATTATTTCAAACATATAGCATCTTTTTTGCTCTTTACCTTTTGTTTAATAAATAAACTTTACAAATAAGTCAAATTTGTTTTGCTTCTGTCTCTTTCTTTGCCTGAACTTCATTATCCTTAATTTATGGACATGAGGTTATTAACAGATTAGTTGATTCACGCTAGTTGTTCAAGTTGGTCTTTTAGCTTTATTAATCTAAAAAAAGGTTGTAAACTAAAAAAAATTAAAAACTTGATTACTGAAAATAATTGCTTTTAAAATATAATTTTAATTTAAAAATTTAGTAAATTTGGTGGAAACCCTGTAGGTACAAACAACAATAGCTTTTGGTAGCATAATGTGAGATTTGAGGGATTTAATTTTAACGACGCTTTAACGCAAACATAGAGAAATTTATGTCGTTTTTAAGATATTATTCATCCTATCTTGTTGAAGGGGAATTTTATTCTCTTAATATCCATTAAAATATTAGTTGGTTAAAGCAATTGAGTGCATTAAAAGCGGTTAGCGCATTTAAAGCATTAGAAATTATTTAAAAGAAGTTATTTTTCCAAAAGAGAATAATGAAACAAATTACCAAATGTGTTTGTGTTTTCGTTAATCGTTGTATGTTTTTTGTCAATATTTTAAAATTCATTTATGATTTGGTCATTCGTAGAATTTTGTACCCTAACTAGTACATATATCTTAGTAAAAAGAAGTCAGTGTGAGATAGATTTCTTAAATTTCCATATTAATTAATTAAGTTTATGAATTTCTCGTTTATTGGAAATGCACACAAAAAATTAACAACTCGATTGCTGAAAATACATTCGGCATGTTTAGCACATTCAATGATTTAAAGGGTGTCAAATTTAAAACCGTATTATTGAACAATAAACAGTTACCGATAAAAAAATAAAAATTTGTGTTCCGTTAAAAAATTAATCTAAAAACTAACATTATATTTGTCACAATAAAATATGCATTAATTTATCGTCATTATGTTTAAACTATAAATTGTCTGATAAACAATTTTCAACAGAGTTACAAAAAATACAATACAATGCAATGAATATAAAATCAAAAACACCATATTTTTATTTATTTTAATTCATTAATGTCACAAAATAGTTTCCTTGTTCAACAATGTTTATTTTAAATTACTTTCTAAAAAAAACTAAATTGTTTGAACAAATAAATATCAATTATCTTCTTTGGTAGTTCACAAGATAAATTGTGGTTTCTGCATAAAACGAATGACATCATTAAAATCTGAACATGACACTACATAATGCATTTTATGAATGAAAATTCACTCTTAAGATAAATCACGAGCATATGCATTGAAGCGATGAAAAAAACATGGAAGAAAAGCTCTATGTAGCAGAAAGATGCACTTATTTTCAGTCTAAATTTGTGGATATGTAGTCATTTAATACTCTCCCAGCGGTGGCGTCACTGCAGCAACCTTGCTTAAGTGATTTCACGTAATTAATTTTAATGACGTTCCATTAAAACCATTATTATGATCAGTATCTTGCATGTTGCAGAAGAACCTCGCAACCATTTTTTTTTCGTCGTTTTTTCTAAACTACTTAATCCTCATTCAGTCTCCTGATTTTTTTCGGCGAAGTGTTATCTGTGTGTAATTAATAACATCGCCCTTGTGACTGAGATGGGTTAAAAAAGTATTAAAATCGTAATGAGAAGGAATGTTGGAACGCAAAAACTTCCGCACTTCAGGTAGGTGTTTTTTTTCTTCTTTATACTAGACTCAGCGTAAAATTGATTGCTCCAGCGGAGCAAAAATCATTTTATCGGAAATTGAACGCTAACGGCCGTTTTGAGATAGTTTTTTGTTTTGAAAAAATATTTTTAATGTATGTATGTCAAGATGCGGAAAAAAAAAATAATCGTACCAAAATCAGTCAAGGCAAGGAGCAAGGCAAGTCAGCAAGGATATATGTTGGGATCAAAATATCGTGCAGAGATAATATTATCCTTTGGGGATAGAGTCATAAAAGTAAAAAGGAAATGAATATTTCTACAGATGTAATGCTTTAGTCAGAAGATTTTTGAATATGCTTCTTTATTGAGTTATTTTTATAGTTATTTTTCTATAACGAAAATTAAAAAAAAAAAGTTGTTTTAAAATAATATAGTTGCAACAATGCATTGACTTCATTATGTTTATTTCTGTGTAACATTTCTGCTTTTTTAATATAACATTGATTTATTAATAATGTTTAAAGGAGAAGTATTTTTTTTTTTATTGTATATGGTTTTAACGTTTTGAATTTCAAAAATTATTTATATTGAAATTTTTTTTGATTAATTAGTTTATAGAGAACCTAATTATAACTCCTTTACTATTCAAGTAGCGTAAGTGATAAAAAAAGTTATAGAGCCATTTAAAGTAAAAGTATGAACTTAATGTCACCCAATTAGTGAAATGTTACGGAATAAGAAGAAATAGAAACCGTTAGAATTCCCTGGTTTATTGAAACTCAAAGTAAAGGAGAAAGAAAAAAAAACTCTTTTTTGAAAGAAAAGAAACGTGGAGAAAGAAATTAATCTCATTTAAGAAAGCTAATGAAATCGAAACCAGATGTAAGGAAAAAAAAAGACTTGGTACTCTAACTGTCTAGTAATGCCCTTCCATGAAGTGCTTATTTTATGATCACGTACATTTAAAGTTTTTTCCTCAATATTTCACAGCAATTAAGATGGTGTCGTGATCTTCAAGTAAAAAAGTGCAATAGTTTGGATTCAAGATAGTTTTTAAATGCAAAATGTCTGAGATTTTTACATATTCTTTACGACATTTACTTGAAAAAAGCAATTTCATTCATGTTTTTTTTGTTTTAATTCCTACTGTTAGTTCACACACTCGCTATATATACATCTTGTTCAAATTTTTAAACGTTAATAAAATACTTTTTATTCATCCACTCAAATTCAAATACATTTCTTTGAACTTCTAGTGAATGACACTTGATGTTAATACAATTTTTTCAAATATTTATTCATTAATTAAATTAAATTTATTAATTTTTTTAGATTTAAGTTACATGTATCTAATACTAGATGGCGCCAGACGTAAGAGGAAAGTTTCAACTTTATTTGTAAGGGACGCTTCTGCAATATAATGAAAAATAATTAGGAACTGACTTCATTTTTTATATATATTAATTGTTTTAATTGTAAAAATAAAGTGTTCAATTTTTTACTTCATCATTTTATTATGTTTTGCTATAAACGATATTATATTTAACATATTTAACATTATAAGAATTGAATTTTAAACTCCAATCACTGTATAATTGGAAGATGATGACAATTGGATGATGACCTTTTATGATTAATATAATATCACGGACTATTATGATTATCACGAAAATATATCATCAAATTTATTTAATATACAAATACTTAATATTTGCAAAAATATTTAAAATATATTTATAATATGTTTCCAGTATTTTCCTACAATTTAAATCTTTTTTAAATAAATGCAAATTTTTTAAGACCTATTAGGTATAAAAATATAAAAATTGTTTGCTTAATCCAAACAATTTATTCGAATTTTCCAATAATCATAATAAATTCAGGTACGTGGTGATTATAATGAAAGCCCCACATTCAAAGTTCTATAAAAAAAGAACCACTCGTCACAATGACTCAAGATTTGAACTGAATATACTGGAAGAAGGGAGAAATGGTACGAATTCAAAAAAAGATTCAAAGTGTATTAATAGATGGCACTGTACGTGCAATACAGAAAGTGAATTCGGCGGACAGTGATGTTTTGAATTGAAATTACAACATATTTGACATGTGTTGCACATTAAACCAATTGTAGTAGATTCTATTTTATTGTTTCGGTTTTTTGACAGAAGAAATGTCTTCCAAGTCATTCAACGGTTGTGACACTTTTAATGGAAAGCCCAACCACCACGCAAGGTCATGCCAAATTGGATGAGTTAAATCAGTGAAGCCTTTTTTGAACATTTTTATGCCATATACTTACCCCTTCTTCAAGCATCTTAAGTTCAAATTTTAACTCAATGGAGCGAGTGGTTTTTTTTTTTTTTTACAGCATTTTGAAAGTGGGACTTCAATTATAATTAATATATATAATCTATATAATCTTTAATTATAATCAATAGAAGATATTTGTCATTGCAATGTGTAAAACAAATTCTCCGATATTATTCATATACTTAGCAGTAACTATTAACTATTAACTAGACTTTACATCTCGAAACATTCTTGTACATAATTTAAACAAATCTCTTTCAAAAGTAAAAAAAAGAGTATCTCAATCCACGAGATTACGAGGAAATAAAAGTTCCACGAAGTCTTGAAATTTGTCAGATTTTTAAGTGATTATGCATCTTATTTGTGAAATTAATTAAGAATTATATAAAAATTAATCAAATAAAAACGGTAAAATAAAAATTATTCACCCTGTGCTTTAAATAATTTATACAAATATTTTTGCAATAAATCGAGCATCGTTCTACTATCTATTTGTACATATGAGTTACTATTTTAACTACATCATTTTAAATTCATGGAATCTAATTTTGATCTATTCATCAATAGTCAATAATTGAGACAAGTTGTTTTTAATCAAATCAAACGACAACAAAAATTAACAGCAAGCAATTGCGAAATACCTTCTCCATTAAAGGTCCAATTATTATCTGAGTCACTCAACAACAATAATCTTTCGGAACACGTACAAACAGCTCAGAATCAGAGACATCCCCATTTACTGGGATTTTTTTTTAAGGTCATAACTTCAGTTTTGATTATTTGGCTCGAAGAACACTGCTGGACTTTTTCGAAGAGGAAGAAAAAGTTCAAAACACCTTCAGGTAAAACAACGGTCGACAGAGAGAGGGAAATAAATCAGAAATGAACAAAAACGCTGGAGACTTTTTCCTTTTTATATTTTCCCATTGACTTGTCTTTAGCGAAGGAGAGCCTAACAAACTATGAAACGTCAATCAAGGCGTAAGTCTTGATATCACGATTTTACCGAGTGAATTGCTTTGATTCGCAATGTAAGAAATCGACCGACTTTTCAACTGTTTGAAAAGACACGGGGAAGTTGGCAGACTCACACAGAAACACATCGTTCGGTGGGTGTGAAGAAGTAGAATAATCTTGGAAGCTGGAAGCAAAATGTTTGGTATTTTCTGGTTGCATGCTGTTGGGCAAGCCAACGTTTTTAAATCATTCGTTCAAATTACAATGAAAAAAAAAAGTTTGAGGAATTGCGTCGATATATAAAAGCTATAAAGTATATCAATATTTTACTATTACATCGTTCTTTCTAATAAATCAATTTAAGGCCTTTCTTTTATTTTCTTAGATGTAAGACGTGTTATGAACTTATAAGAAGTTACACACATAACTTCTTTCTTATTACTGATTGACTATAAGTGTTTAAAGAATCTTTTTGCAATTCTTTCAATCATCTTTCATTTAAAATAACTTTAAAAATATTGAAGATTTTTGTCGACATAAAAGTAATGCCCTTCCTAATAGTCTAGTAATGTGTTTTTGTGAAGTGTTTATTTTGTGATCACGTACGTATAAAGTTTTTTCATCAATATTTTACAGCAATTAAGATGGTGGCGTGATCGTCAAATAAAAACACGCAATAGTTTCCATTCAAAATAGATTTTCAATGCAAAATGTCTGTGATTTCTATTTCTTTTTTTTTCTTTACCAAATTACTAAAAACAGCAATTTCATCTCTGTTTGTTATTTGGTTTGATTTTAAAAATAAAGTGCACATGTTTTTACTTCGTCATTTTATTAGGTTTTGGTATAACTGACACAACCGAAACACACCCAGATTAAGCTGAACAAACCACCGATAACACTACAACTTTTAGTTTTGATAATGAATGCTACATTAAGAAAGTGAAATATCGATAAAATTTTATAAATAAGTTTTGTTGATATTGCAGTTTGATGATTAAAAATCCGTTCTGTAAAACTGATTAAAAGAGACCAGTGTAAAATATTATTTTACATGTTTAAAATATATGTATGATACCATATCTGATTTTTTCGATAAATTAAAAAAGAAATCTTGTTTTGAAATTTGCATCAATCGAAAGGTAATGAATTGTTCCTTAAATACCAGCCGATATGCGAAAAGCATGCATATAAATTTAATTCGCTTCTAATATTAATATTATCTAAATGTTATGATTTATTAGCAGGAGGAATTCAGGTGTTCCGGAACCAAATAAAAATTGGAAATACCTGTGTAGTTAGTGAAGATAAAGCAATGACATTTTTTTTTAATATAAAAGATGCATATAATTCATCACACAATGCACAGATTTCTAAATGTTATATGATTTTAAGAAGAACATATTTTTTTTTCTAATGCAGCAGCCAAACACCTAGACATTTTTATTTGATAACTTACCGACGAACACTTAGCACTTACCAGGAGGAGTGCTTAACGCTCTACGATCCTGTTAGACCGGGACCCACGATTTAAAGTGGATTCCGAATCACTGCAAAGATCTATTGTGCGGCCGGGATTCGACCTCGAAACATGTGGTACCAAGCAACAGAACGGCCCCTAGACCATTCAGGCCAATATTTTTTTTTTTTTTTTTTTTTTTTAAATAAAGTTAAATTTCTTCAAGTCATATTATGAATGAAACTAGAAAAATCGTTTGCTTAATACACAGTTGTTCGATTATTCCAATAATAACAATGTAGTCAGGTACTGTAAATAATTTAGATAAATATTTTGAAAATATATATTGTTTAACTATTCTACTATTCATTTCAACATAAAACAGAAGAAAAGGAATTAAAAAAATCACTGTAAAGGGGGATGTCTCTGAAACTGAGCAGTTTGTATGTGTTTCAAACGATTGTTTTTGTGTAGTAACTAAGATATTAACTGAACGTTTAATGGAGAAGTTATTCAGTAATTGATTATATATTATTGATCTATTTTTTAAACAAAATAACTTTCAATCCACTGTATTTAACTGTTTATTCATCAATAGTCAATATTAGAAACAAGTTGGTTTTAATCACATCAAACAACAACAAAAATAGCATTAATCAATTACTGAATGCCTTCTCCATTAAAGGTCCCGTTATTATATCAGTTACTCAACAAGACTAATCTTTCGAAACACATACAAACAGCCCATAATCAGTGACATCCCCATTTACAGGGATTTCTTTTAAGGTCAATCCTTCAGTTTCAATTATTCCGCTCCAAGAACACTGTTGGGCAAACAAATATACTATTAAAAATATAATTGAATTTTTTTTAAATAATTGCAAATTTTTTAAACCTTATTAGGTATAAAAATATAAAAACTGTTTTCATAATTCACAGTTGAATGAATTTTCTAATTAAGTAAATAAAGTCAGGTGCTGTAACTAACTTCGATGAATATTTTGGAGATAAATAGCATTTTACTATTCTACTATCCATTTGAACTTGTGATCTAGAATTTTAATAATGTCACTTTTAATCTATGGAATTTAACTTTGGTCTATTCATCAATACTCAATAACTGTTACAAGCTGTCTTTAATCAAATCAAACAACAACAAAAATAGCAGCAATTAATTACGGAATGCCTTCTCCATTAAATATCCAGTTATTATATCAGTTCCTCAACAACACCAATCTTTCGAAACACATGCAAGCAGCTCAGAATCAGAGACATCTACTTTTACAGGGTTTTTTTTTAAGGACATTCCTTCAGTTTCGATTATTCCGCTCCAAGAACACTGCTGGACTTTTTCGAAGAGAAAGAAAAAGTTCAAAACACCTTCAGGTGAAACAACAGTCCACAGAGAGAGGGAAATAAATCAGAAATGAACAACAACATTTGCTGCTGGAGACCTTTTTCATTTTTATTTTTCCCATTGACTTGTCTTTAGCGAAGGAGAGCCTAACAAACTAAGAAACACCTATCCAGGCGTAAGTCTTGATATCAGGATTTTACCGATTCAATGGCTTTCATTCGCAGTGTAAGGAATCGAACGACTTTTCATCTGTTTGAAAAAACACATGCAAGTTGGGGGAAGTTGTTGCAAGTCACACGGAAACACATCGTTTGGTGTGTTTGAAGAAGTGGAAGAATTTTGGAGGCTGGAGGTGAAAGTTTTGGTATATTCTAGTTGCATGGTCTTGCACAAGACAACGTTTTTAAATCATTCGTTTAAATTACAAGAAAAAAATGTTTGAGGAATTGCATCGATATAACAGCTGTAGAATATATCGATATTTTTCTATCACATCTTTCTTTTTTTTAGTAAATATTTAAGGCTTTTCTTTTATTTCCTGATTATGGGTATGACGTCTTAAGAAGTCATACAACTTCTTTCTTAGTACTGAATGACTATAAAAATTTAAATAATCTTCTTGCAATGCTTTCAGTAATCCTTCATATAACGTAACATGAAAGATTGGGGTCGACTAAATATCAATAAAATTATAAATCAAATTAGAACAGATTTCTTTTCATTGTTTTCGAATTATAATGAATTATTTATGCTTGCAATAATCCAATTCAAGCTTTATGGTAATTCCATGTGCGGTAATATTTTTTTTTCTTTATATTACAGCACATTCTAATTCTTTTATTTTCAAATTATGTGAAAGACGTGTTATGAACACATAATAAGTCACACACATAACTTCTTTCTTAAAACTGAATGACTATAAAAGTTTAAGTAACATTCTTCAGTCATCCTTCATTTAACATAAATTTAAAAAAATATTTGGGTCGACTTAAAAAAATGCAATCTATAAATCAAAATATCTTTTGGAACATAATGTTTTCATCGTTTTCTACTTAGGATAGACGGATTTTTTTTATGCATGCAATAATCCATTGTAAACTATGTGTAATACGATGTGATGTAATAATTTTTTAAAAGAAGTTACTATTAAGGGTTTGTGATCTTGGTCCCTCTTATGCAACCATATTTCCTTTTACGCATTGCAAGAGCGTCACTTGCGACGTTCAAAATTTAAGTCTTTAATTGTAGTTTCATGTTGATTATGTGCTGCTGTCTTTGCTACTCACGGCAACTTTCGGAATTACTTTTTGGCAATATTTTTCTCATATCTATATTAGCTTTATTATCTATATTAGCTTTATTATTAGATTTCGGTTATTAGATTGAGTTGCAGATCAGTGTTAACAGTATCATGATCATTTATTTTTAAAAAAAAAATCCGTTATATCCTTTAATTAATCATTTTGAGTTATAAATTTTAATAATGGCAAACATTAAAATTGTAATTTACAAAGATATATCCTGTGAAAAAATCAACATAAATAAACTTTCGTGTTATTTTATATTAAATTTTTACTACATAATAGTAAAAAAAAATGCTTCTAATTTTTATAAGTTACTTCAATTAATGTGTTCTTATCAATAAGTTAGAGAGAACTAATCACTTGGGTATATTTATAAGTTGTCAACTGATTTTTATCTCCTTTTATTACGATTCTCTACAGTAAAAGTAATAATTTATGTGTAATATTAAGGGAGGTTATTTGGTATAAAATGATTTTCTCTATTTAATACCCTTTTTTCTATGTCATATTTTTTTGTGAAATTATATATTAAAAAAGCATAATTTCTCTAATTTTTTAAAAAAAAAAAAACTTCATGGTTATTTTCATATAACGAAATTAAAAACAAACGGTTTTAAAGTAATACAATCATTATTAGTTGTTTCAATTTATTGTCTTTATTTTTTGTAACAATTCTGCTTTTTTAATATATCATTGATTTAATAATCATGTATAGAATAAAAAAAAAGGAACGACTATTTAAGCATAATAAATTTTTTTTCGGAATTCTTTTATTGTATATGGTTTTAACGTTTTAAATTTCAAAAATAATTTATATTGACATTTTTTTTTGATTAAATAGCTTATAGCGAACCTAATTATAACCCCATTTACTATTCAAGTAGCGTAAGTGATAAAAAAAAAGTTATAGAACCATTTAAAATAAAATTATGAACTTAATGTCACCCAATTAGGGAAATGTTACGGAATAAGAAGAAATAGAAACCGTTAGAATTCCCTGGTTTATTGAAACTCAAAGTAAAGGAGAAAGAAAAAACATTTTTTGAAAGAAAAGAAACGAGGAGAAAGAAATTAATCTCATTTAAAAAGCTAATGAAATCGAAACCAGATGCAATAAAAAAAAAGTCTTGGTACTCTAACTGTCTAGTAATGTCCTTCCTTGAAGTGTTTATTTTGTGATCACGTACATTTAAAGTTTTTTCCTCAATATTTTACAGCAATTAAGATGGTGTCGTGATCTTCAAGTAAAAAAGCGCAATAGTTTGGATTCAAGTTGGTTTTTAAATTCAAAATGTCTGAGAATTCTGCATTTTTTTACTGCATTTACTAGAAAAAAGCAATTTATTTTTTTCTATTTTTTATTTGTTTCTATTTCTACTATTAGTTCACACACTCGCTATATATATCTTTTTCAAATTTTTAATCGTTAATGAAATTCTTTTTATTCATCCAATCAAGTTCAAATACATTTTTGAACATGTAGTGGATGACACTTGATGTTAATACATTTTCTTTCAAATATTAATTAATTAATTAAATTTAATTAATTAATTTATTTTTTTTATTTAAGTTTCATGTATCTAATAATAGATGGCGCCAGACGTAAGAGCAAAATTTCAACTTTATTTATATAGCAGTTACTGCAATTTTTTTTTTTTTTTTTATATTACTTGTTTTAACTTTAAAAATAAAGTACACATATTTTTACTTCGTAATTTTATTATGTATTTTTATATCTGATATTACATCTAACAATATAAGAATTGAATTTTAAAGTAGAGATGACTTATTAATCTTTTATTATTAATATCACAATTATGATTATCATACAAATATATTATCAAAATTATTTTTATAAAAAAAAATACAAAAAACTTAATATTTGCAAAGTTATTTAAAATATAATATTTTTCCGGTGATTTCCTTCAATTTAAATATTTTTTAAAAATAACTGCACATTTTTCAATTCTTATTAGGTATAAAAATACAAAAATTGTTTGCATAATCTAAATTTATACGAATATTCTAATAATCGTAATAAATTCAGGTACAGGGGGATTATAATTAAAGTCCCATTTTCAAAATGTTGTAAAAAAAGAACCACACGTCACAATGAGTTCAAATTTGAACTGAATATACTTGAGGAAGTGATAAATGGTACAGCGTCAAAAAAGTTCCAAAGTGTGTTACTAGAGGGCGTTGTGAGCAAAGCAAAGCAACATCACTGATATATCGAATCGAAATTACAACATATTTGGCATGAGCTGCGTATTAAACAGGCTGTAGTGTTCAATATACTTAGCTGTTTCGGTTTTTAACTGAAAAATTACTTCCAAATCATTCAACGGTTGTGACACTTTTAGTGGGAAACCAATCCACAACGGCAAGATTCATATCAAATTTTATGGGAAAAATCGGTGGAAATTTTTTTGATGCCATACCATTTCTGCTTTTTCAAACATCTTCATTTCAAATTTAAGCTCATTGGTTCATTTTTTACAGCATTTTGAAAATGGGACTTTAATTATAATCCCCTTGTTCTTTAAATAGTTTACATAAATATTTTGGGAATAAATTGTGTATCGTTCTACTATACATTTAATATATATGTGAACAACAAACATACCTTAAACAAAATCAAAATTCAACAAAATCAAACTTTTAACAAAATCACTTTAAGTTCATATAATCTAATTTTTATATGTTCATCAATAGTCAATAATTGTAACAAGTTGTTTGTAATCAAATCAAACAATAACAAAAATAACAGCAATCAGTTACCGAATGCCTACTCCATTAAAGGTCCCGTTATTATCAGCACCAAACAGCTCAAAATCAGAGACATCCCCATTTACAGGGATTTTTTTTAAGGTCATTCCTTTAGTTTCGATTATTCCGCTCCAAGAACACTGCTGGACGTTTTCGGACAGAAAGAAAAAGTTCAAAACACCTTAGGTGAAACAACAGTCAACAGAGAGAGGGAAATAAATCAGAAATGAACAACTACGTTTGCTGCCGGAGACTTTTTTTATTTTTATTTCTTCCCATTGACTTGTCTTTAGCGAAGGAGAGCCTAACAAACTATGAAACGGCTATCCAGGCGTAAGTCTTGATATCACGATTTTACCGAGCCAATGGCTCTGATTCGCAATGTAAGGAATCGACCGACTTTTCATCTGTTAGAAAAGACACAGGGCAGTTGGGAGACTCACACGGAAACACATCGTTCGGTGTGTGTGAAGAAGTGGAAGAATTTTGGAAGCTAGGGGCGAAAGTTTTGGTATTTTCTGGTTGCATGGTCTTGGGCAAGACAACGTTTTTAAATCATGCGTTTAAATAACAAGGAAAAAAAGTTTGAAGAATTGCGTCGATATAAAAGCTGCAAAATATATCAATATTTTTCTATTACATCTTTTTTTTTTTTTCAGTAAGTCAATTTAAGGCTTTTTTGTTTTTCTAATTACGTGTAAGACGTGTTATTATCTCATAAGACGTCATAGTACACAAGACTTCTTTCTTACTATTGAATGACCATAAAAAGTTAAATAATCTTTTTGTAATGCTTTTAGTCTTCTTTCATTTAACGCAAT
Source organism: Caerostris darwini (assembly GCA_021605075.1). Classification (NCBI taxonomy): domain Eukaryota; kingdom Metazoa; phylum Arthropoda; class Arachnida; order Araneae; family Araneidae; genus Caerostris; species Caerostris darwini. The sequence continues at coordinate 4,018 of BPLQ01008426.1, read as the reverse complement.
TAAAAAAATATTGAAGATTTGCATTGACAAAAAAGCAATAAAATTATAATTTATTTATTTTGAAAAGTAGTTTTTGCATTGTTTTTTATATTGGATCGACGGGAATATTTTATGCATGCAATAATCAATTGCAGACTTTATATTAAACTTATGTGCTGTTATATGTTTTTATAAATACTTTACTATTAAGAATTTGAAACCTTGGTTCCAGCTATGCAACCATATTTCCTCCTAAAAATATTTTAATTCTAATAAAAAAAAAAAAACATTTATTTAAATCTCTTTTTTTAGTGGAAATATACTATAGGGATGCACTGAATAATTTAATTCTACGATTTTCGATTTGCAAGTTATTAAGAGGACTGTAACGATAAAGATTATATTTTTGAACACATTATTTATACTATTATTAGAGTAGTAAATGTAAAAAAATAAGGTTGATTACATTTTATGGTTTTTATAATATCAGTACTACAATATTTATGCTCGAATATTCTCTATTTAATGTTAAAATATGCTTGACTAAATATACTAAATTTAATACAATAAGCTTATTTTCTTTAAACAAGTAGCTATATACAACAACAAATGTTTCTAAAATGCATTAGCACCTATGCGTGCATTTTATTATGAAATCAGAAGTATTGAAAAAAATATTGCTACATAAATAGAATTGTTTTATAAAACTTATTTCTATCTCTTGGAAAAAAATATGCTGTAATGTAGGTAGGTACAAAAAATAACCAAGCAGGTGCAATCAATAACAGATTCTGACAGCCGAGTATGTCTTGAGGAATTTAATTCAAACGACGTTTTAACGTAAAAATGAGAAATGAATATCTTGCCATTATTCTGCCTTTCTTATTGAAGGGGAATTTTATCCTCTTAATACATATTAAGAGATTAATTGGATCACGAGAAAAGCTCATTTAAAGTAATTGAAATTATTTTCAAGAAGTCTAAAAAATGAATGATCAAATGTTTTTTGTATCTTACTGTCTGTTAATAAAAGAAATCGGATGCAGATTTATATTTGTCACACGATTCATGAAGAGGATCTCAATTGCTTTATTCAGCAATATTTAGGTAACACGTGGAACTAACATGTGACGACACGAAATAGATTTCAATTTTCGTCTTTGTGGATTACTTAAGAAGTGGTACTTGCGAAGGCTGTAGGTCACATTTATTCTCTATAAACTGACCATAAAGCGTAAGAAACCACTTGAAATATATGTATAATTTGTTTTAATTTTTACATCCATATTATATTATTTTGTATTTAATTTTATATCTGTAGCCAATCATGGGTGTCGTTACTATTACTATTTTTTTTTAATATTCAGATATTAAATATTTGTTGTCAAATATATGTTGCCCAAATACACGTTGGTTATTACATTTCAATGTATCGAATAAAATTCTTTATTGTCCGAATTACAACTTCTTACATATTTTTGGAAATCCCATAAAATGAGTTACAATTTTAAAACAAACATTTACTTATGGCTAATTTGTTTTATACACTCATGTCCATAAATTAAGGATAATTCAGAATCACACAGAAATTGAACTCTAAAATAAAAATTTCACCTGTAGAATTATCACACACATCTTGAAGAAGAATATGCAAATTACAGGAGACCACCAGATGGCGCGGATAGTACGTCACAATGACGAGAGTGTAAGAGAGGGGTATATAAGGAATGATGGCAAAGAAGTAAAATCGTTCACAAGCGCTTTAAACGCCTTTCAGTGCAATAACCGCATAGTTATGGCACAAAGGAAGCATTTGGATAATTTTTTACTTGGTAAAATTATCGGATGACTGGAAAGTGGACGTACCCAGCTGGAAGTATCCGAGGAACTTGGAATCGCCCAGAGTGTCATCTCCAGGCTTTGGCAACGATTCCAAGATGATGGTAATGTGAGTAGATGTTACAGCACAGGTCGCCCCCGAGTTACAACGCCGAATGAGGACCGGTATTTAGCAGTTACTGCCAAAAGAAACAGACGGAGCACAGCATCACACCTGTCTCGTTAGATCTCTTCAGCTACCGTTACGACAGTTTCAAGGCAGACCTTGTACAGACGCTTAGGGCACATTGGTCTATATGCTCGTAGGCCTGTCAGACGTGTTCTACTTACCGCAACTCAATGTCACCTGCGATTAACCTGGAGTAGAGTGCATGCATTGTGGACACCGCAACAGTGGTCTGGTGTGATGTTTTCCGACGAGTCCAGGTTGAGTTTGCAGTCTGATTCTCGCCGGACTTTCATATGGAGAGCGCCAGGTACCCGTTACCACCAAGAGAACACAACTGAACGACACCGTTACGGTGGTGTAGGATGGCTCGTTTGGGGAGGAATTATTCTTGGTTCCAGAACTGACCTGCATGTTCAGAGTGTAACGATGACAGGCCACATCTATCGGGATGTCATTCTGAACAACATGTACGTTTGTTTCGGGGCGCCATGGTTGCTGAATTTCTGTTTATGGGTGACAACGCCGGTCCTCACCGTGCAAACATTGTAGACGAATGCCTCGAATTGGAGGATATCACCCGTATGGATTGGCCAGCATACTCATCGGACTTGAATCCAATAGAGCATGTGAGGGATATGCTTGGCCGACGAATTGCAGCCCGTCAACCCTCTCCCACCTGTCAACCGAAACTTCGGAGGGCATTGCTTGATGAGTGGTGTAATATTCCCTAAGGCCTGTATTGCATCGTCCGGGAGACATACTCCACATTAACCATCATACTAACCATGTTATACTGTTTTTTGTAAATAGGTTCCTTTTTAAAATTTGCTCCAGGGAGTAAAAATCGCATTTTTTATTAATTATGTCGAACATATAGCATCTGTTTTGCTCTTTACCTTTTGTTTAATAAATAGACTTTACAAATAAGTCAAATTTGTTTTGCTTCTGTCTCTTTCTTTACCTGATCTTCATTATCCTTAATTTATGGACATGAGTGTAATTAGCATGTATCTTCTTGCAAGTATAATACATAAATAAAATAAATTGACACTTTAGCAAAAGTAGCACATCATTGACAAATGTTCTAATCACTTAATTTGCAATAAATTTTAAAACAACTAATCATATTTTGCAAATGTTTAAGAATTTATTTTTTTATTTTAATATAAAATTGAATGTTAGCTTAATAAACATTTTGATAGATCCGTAACAGGTCCCAAGTTACCTTTCTTAAAAAATAATAAGAATAAAACTTAACAAAAACTGAACTTATCATAATAAGAAAAATTTCTAAATGACAATTACATATGTTATCTGTTACTAATAAAGCAATAGGTGGTCATTGTCTCTGCATTCCATTTTAGAGACTTTAATTTGAAAAATGAGTAAACTTGGTAGAAATCATGTAGGTAACAACAATAATATCTTCTGACAGCCTAGTATATGTTTTGAAGGATTTAAAGCAAAACGTTTTAACGCAAAAATGAGAAAGGAATATCTTAAAACATTATTCATCCTATCTTGTTGAAGAGAAATTTTATTATCTTAATATGTGTTAATAGATTAGTTGGTTCAGCTAGTTTTTCACGTTGGTCTTTTTAGCTTTATTAAGCTAAAAAAAGGTTGGAAGCTAAAACAAATTAAAAACTTGATTACTGAAAATAATTGTTTTTAAAATATATTTTTAATTTGAAAATTAAGTAAATTTGGTGGAAACCATGTAGGTACAAACAATAATAGCTTTTGGTAGCATAATATAAGATTTGAGGGATTTAATTTTAACGACGCTTTAACGCAAACAAAGAGAAATAGATGTCGTTTTTAAGATATTATTCATCCTATCTTGTTGAAGGGGAATTTTATTCTCTTAATATCTGTTAAAATATTAGTTGGTTAAAGCAATTGAGTGCATTAAAAGCGGTTAGCGCATTTAAAACAAACAATTAAAAAAAACACCAGTTTTAAAATAATACAATCGTTATTAATTGTTTCAATTTATTGTGTTAATTATCCTTATTTTTGTATAACATT
>BPLQ01008424.1:0-180506 GCA_021605075.1 Caerostris darwini | reverse complement strand
GCAAATAAAGTTATTTATGATTGGCCCAAGTTATGCAAAAATTATTTATTGCATTTTAAGTTACATACGTTAATAACAAAATAAAAAGAAAGGTGTATCATTCAACACAGAGAGCGATACTTGGCCATGACTGAGGAAGTTCAGGCAGTATAAAGAGGGCGTTGCTGTTAGCCTACAGAAAGTTTTATCAAATAATGATAAAAGTGGTATAGTATAAGACATTAAAAAAATCATAACTTAACTTATTTAAAATATACTGAAATATAAGGATTAAAAATAAAACTTTAATAATATAATTTCAGTATTAAGTTTTTAATAAAAATATTAATTATATTCTGATGCTACTTATAAGTTGTTTTTTATTAAAAGAATAATATTTTTTTTTCCTTAAATTATTTTAATGTACATATATTTTTATTTATTTTAATTTTATTTATTTTTTTAATTTTTTTTATTACGCGAGTGGCGGTAAACTAATAGTATAACCAATTAATAATTAACACCACATTTTTATTCTAGATTTTTAATAAAATTATCAGTTACACTAACAAATATTTTAACAGTTATTTAACTGCATGCACACAATTGAAGAATAATCAAATTGCAATCAAAATTCGAGAATTATAAATTAAATGCTCACTGCAATTTAAACATTAACATCTATTAAATAACATACCATTAAAATTTCAGAATAATTTATAAATTGAATACAGAAAAATAATTCATATCAATAAATAAATTAATTATTTGGATTCAAATTTTAATTAATTTTTGGATTAAATTTTTGATGAGTTTAACTAAAAATAACGATAGTTCTATACTATTTTGAACGACTTTATCAATGCTTAATATACTTTTCATTTTTACTTTACCCCTTATGCATTAAATCTAAACCAAATATTAATTTTAACATGCTTACTGCAAACAGTAGATATTAAATCAGTGATTTCTGTCTAAATAATTTAGCGGATGCTAATTTTCCAAGAAATACGAGTTTCCGTGTAACGAGTCATTACTGGTTTAGAATGGCGGAACATATTGTGTTTTAGCGAAAGCACTTTTACTAATGTTCCCGAATTTAAACTGATGTGACGTGATTGCTCTCTGTGGGAGATTTAGTGCTTCATGGAGTCTGTCACGAATCATATTATTTAGAAGCCTTATCACGTTTTTGCTTGGAGATCAAAGTTTGGTGGGAAAAAGTTCAAAGGTTTTGAAGCATTTATTTTGGTGATATAATGCTTTCTGCAACAGAAAAGTGAAAAATGGTTTTATTTTTCCTCTGTTAAAAATGTTCTCTGGGGAATTCTTTCGTAAAATACAAGTCGAATGTTTATCAGGAAAAGAACGAAATGTTTTCGAAATAATGGGTGACATTTTTAGAGCGTAACTACCAAAATTGATTTAAAATTGTGCTCTGGATGTTTTACAGTTTAGACATTCAGAATACCGTATCATTATATGCCGTACCATTTTGAGTCTTACAATTATCATAAAAATTGCAAAATATATTTGGCGACTATTTAAAAAACTATTTCATAACGAATTTTGAAAAAATTACCATTATTTGTTAATTAAAAATATATTATTAATAAATTATTTTAAAAATTACCATTATTGGTTAATTAAAAATGTATTATTAATAAATTATTTTAAAAATTACCATAGTTTGTAGATTTTCTGGGTAAATGCTTTGCTCTAATAAACTTTAAGAATGAAACTGAAATAATTCTTTCTAAGTTCCATAGTTGAAAATATTTGTTCACATATATAAGATGAAGCAAACATAGCACTGATTTTCTAGACGTGAGATTTTAAATATGGGAAACTTACTTTCGATAATGATTTGTAAAACTCTAACTTTGGCATATTTAGAAACAACTGCTAGAGATGATTGTTAAATTGCAACTTAATTAATTCAACCTGAAAAGCTCGAAAACACATCGTGCATTAAGTCACCTAACTTTCGATTAATACAGTACATCAGAATATTCAGATTTCACGGACTGAAGAAAATCTCGAAATTGACTGTGAGTAAGCCCACGAGATCGAATAGTATTTACAAGCTCCCAGACTGCATCAAACACGGGTTTCATATTCAATGCAGATTTACACAGAGCATCTTGATGTATAATACAATGTAGAAAAACAATATTGTTTCCGGGATAGTTTTGATTAAAGAGTTCAAGAAATCCAGATTTTTTTTTCTGTCATATTTGGTGCTCCATCGGTCGTAATATTACATATATTTGTTATAGGCACTTTTAAAGTTAAAAATCCTTCCTGAAATTCACGAAAAATATCACATCCCGTTCCCGATATCACACCTATAAATAACAAAGAACTTCCGCTTTTAACACTTTACCTGTTGAAATATGTCTAGGCTTGCATTTCCGTCGATTTATGTTTTGTAGAACAAAAATAGAGAAAGCAAGATCATAAATCCTTTGAAAAAAAAATATTTAATCAAAGTAGAAAAGGAGATAAATATATAATATATAAATATATATTTCTTTTAATTTTGCCTCGGACAGTCAAATTAAAATTCTATCCGCGGGCCGGATACAACCTTCTGGAGGGTCGGAGTTGGCCCATCCCTGGTTTAGACATTCGGAATACAGTATCTTTTTTAGGCTTACAATTTCGATAAAAATTGTAAAATTAATGCTACTATTAAAAAACTATTTTAATAAAATAATAAATTATGAAAAAATTACCATAATATGTAGATTTTCAGGGCAAATGGTTTAACTCCAATAAACTTTTAGGAATGAAACTTAAATTTAAAAAAATTCCAGAAAACTAATTAGTTTCCTGAATTTTTCTTTGTGGTAATTTTTCTTTAAATTGATTTAAAAATGTGCTTTGAATGTCTTACAGATTAGACATCCAGAGTACTGTATCATTATATAGCGTACCATTTTGAATCTTACAATTTCGATAAAAATTGCAAAATAATGTAACTATTAAAAAAACTATTTTAATAATCAATTATAAAAAAAATTACTAAAATGTGTATATTTTCAGGGCAAATACTTTTGCACCAATAAACTTTTAGAAAAGAAACTGAAATTTTAAAAAATTCCAGAAAACTAATACGTTTCCGGATTTTTTTTATGTTAATTTTTCTTTAAATTAATTTTAAAATGTGCTTTGAATGTCTTACAGTTTAGACATTCCGACTACAGTATCATTATATACAGTACCATTTTTAGTCTTACAATTTCGATAACAACTGCAAATTAATGCCATTATTAAAAAAAAACTATTTTAGTAATCAATTATGAAAAAATTACTATAATTTGTAGATTTTCAGGGCAAATGCTTTGCTCCAATAAAACTTTAGGCACAAAACTGAAATTGAAAGAAATTCCGGGAAAAAAATAATTTTGTTTCCTGAATTTTTCTTTATGTTAAAAATAAAAAATTTAAAACAGATACAAATTTGTCGCCGGAAAGATGTGCACTTTTTTTAAGAATTCGAACTAAATACCAGAAATTCATAAAATTAAATTCGTATCTTTTTAAAAATTATATACGTAAATTAAAATTGTAGTAGATGTCGCCGTTGTTTGTTTGTCTGTGCATCTGGATCTGGGTTTGGTCAAGTCACAAGAACGCATTTAATAAAACACACCACTTTAATTACAAGCACACAAACACAAGCAGGACACACTACAAACATCAATATATAACAGACATTTAAAGACATATATCTAAGTGAAAGTATTCCACTTCTAAACTGTAAATAAAGTTACTCAGGTACAGGCTGAATAACTAAATATACTTCCTCTATGGTGAGAGTCTATATGCCAATTTATGCACAGGATGGTGCTAACTATATCTTCTCTCTGGGTGCGAGACTGTAAACTAAACGTCTCTGAAGTAGCAGCTAATTATACAGTTGTGGAAGGACTCCATTTCTAGCTCTCGGTATGAGAGCTCGTAACTAACGGTAGAGCCTATTTTGCCGTACGTCCTCTGTGACAAATCTTGAAGACGACTGATGATTTCTTCTGTACGCCGCCAGGGGCAGTGTGTAGGAGGGAACATGGTTGTATAGGTGGAACCATGGTTACAAAATACGAATATACGAATTATATAATTATATACGAATTTAAAGATGTTTAAATTTGATTTTAATTTCAAGATACTTAAATTCGATTTTAATTTCAAGATACATAAATATAATGATAATAACAATTGTATAATGATTGAATTTAAACTATTTTTTACTATATTGTAATAAAAAAATATTTAATTAAACTATTCTTTTCTCTTTTAATTTTTCAAATGCAAGTCAATCGAACATTTTATTCGCCACTACACATTTAACAACTTTAAGTAAACTTTTACTTAACTCGGCTCTGATATTTTGTTTTTCTTGTGCTGTTTATTTTTCGTTAATTACCTTTCTTCCTAACAAACTTTTCTACTTTAAAAACAGTTTTCGAGTAATACTTTTAACTTTCAAGACAAATTACTCGCATTTATCAAACCTTGTTAAAAGTTTCCCTGTGTAAATAAACTAACTGCGTTGTATACATGCAATGTTATTCTTTAGTTTCTACACATAAAATCATCCATTTTTAATGAGTTATAAATGTTACTAAGCGTTTGTTTTGGATGCTATACAAACAAAGTAATATCATTATATTATAAATATTAAAATAAATTCTTTACAACAAAATTTACGAGAATACTTTGCATGAGACAAATTTTATTATATATATTCAAAGATTTTATTATTAATATGCTTGAATTAATGATGAAACTAATACTATTTAAATATTCTTAAAAATGATTTGAAATTGATTTATTTATATGTTATTATTAACCCTTTGCACTGGAGGGCTCCGGAGCGGAGCCATTTAAAATTTCTCTTCAAGTTCGAGGGCTCCGCTAAGGAGACAATACAAATAACAATATAAATAATGCGTTTCTTTTAATGCGCATATCAAACTTACATGTGAATATGATCTTAGGAATATAATAAATAATTTAATAATAAAATAATTTAAATGGCTCCGCTCCGGAGCCTCGAGTGCCAAGGGTTATTACATCTTGAGCGTAACATTTTCAATATATTGAAATATGATTTATTTATTGTATGCGTTTTATAATTCTAAAGCATGCTGAAATAGAAATCTGGATATAATTGGATTGTAGATTTGTACAGGTAATTTCACAGACGTTAAGCCAGTATTGAATATATCAATTAAAAACCTTTCATTTTAGCTTAATCAGGAAATAGGATTAATGTAACCATTAAAGTATTAATGGGGTTACCATTATATTATCTCTGTAAATGTTATAACAATAGCTTTATTATTTTAATACAATAAATGAATATTTAATATTATATAATGACTTTTAATACTATCCATAGGACTATGGATTATTCAGAAAACTTAGAAAATATGCTTGTAGTACCTCTTAATTATTTACAAGCAGTTAGCACTCGTTAAACTGTCAACCTCCATCTCCATTAGGATAAATGGTGATATGAAATGGGAAATAAATCTTAAAATGTGACCATTGCACAATAAGTTTCCAACTCGTTGAATGCCAATATTTATTCATTTTGTAGCTCAATAGTGTTATTGAATACAGAAACCTATTCATTTAAACCACTTTTAAGTATTTCAAAATAAAACTATTGGCATATATATAATTATGTGAGAATTTCTCCATTAAATTTGGCAAAAATCAATTTTATGAAAACAAGAACTTTAAAATGCCTTTCCCTAAAGTAAATGTTTATTGATAACTCGTGAGAGAAAATAAACATTTTTCTTAACATAAAGAAAGTTCAGCATCTTGCCTCGTTAGTCGGACTACCTGATGTTAGGTTTCCAGGTTTTCTCACATTCGATACGCAAAAGCGGGGTGCATCCCGGAAGGCACTGCCTTCCTTCTTCAGCATCACAGAACCAAGTCAGACTTCTATCTACGGGTGCTCCATTACAACAGAATCTGTCCCCCTCTTCTGTCCTTCCATGAACACACAGGTTCATGGACTTGGTCTACATGTGGCTGTTGATTAAATGGGATAAGAAGACTTTTCTTTAAGTATAATAAAAAATAAATATTATAAAATACCAAAAGAGCAAATAAAGTATTTAATGCGTGACATTTTACATTAATTTACTGTTTTAGTATTTTATTCGATTTTTAATATAACCATGAGCAAAATTCATTAATCAAATGTTTATTTATCGAGTTTCATGATATTCCTGCAACAAAATATTGGTGCAAAATATGTATTGATCAAATTAGGATGACACATTTTATTGTATCATTTAGAAACCACATATAATTAGTTTAGAGTAATTTTAAATGAATTTTAATTTAGAAATAAATAACGCAGATATAAAAAAAAATTGCCTAGATAGAGAACCTCCATTCTTACTCTATTACGTTATTCTAAGACGATACTAGTCTGCAATAAAGTAGAAAATATTAAAGAAAATATTTTTCTAAATATTAATATTTATCTCTTCTGATAAACTAAAGGTGGAAATCATATTCTCTTTTTATACGTTTATAAAACTTTAAAAATCGTTTTAAAACATTACCGATTTTATTTTGGCAGCAAAATGTACAAATGATGAGAAAAACATGATTTGTGCATCCTTGCTATAATCATTCGGAAGTTATGATTCATGAATCAGAAGCATGCGGTTTATGAAGATAAATCTTTGTAATAGATATTCTTTTTAAATGGGGATTCGAAAACGTTTTTCTTTTTTAGCAAATTTAGGTGTATTTTCTTCGCTGTAATGGGGAAAACTATGTCTTTAGGATAAAGAAAATTATCGACCCAGAAATTAAAACCCAGACAAAATAATGAATAGTTTTCTATTTTTCAATTGTATTACTAAATTATCTTTCAACAATCTGTATCAATATTTAGTATACAATTAGTATCGCATTATTAATTAACTTCGTTCATATCAGGTATAGCATTTTAGTTATATTTCATTAAAAACAACTATTAATTGACAATCATTTAGGTTTTTTACAGATAAATTTTATTTTATTTACTTTAATAAAAATTTAATTGGCTGTTTTCTGATATGAAATGCTATGTACCAAGATGCTAATTACTTTGATAACTGCAAAATGTTTATGTGTATCATCGTCTTTACTTTTATAATTACAGTATGAATAACCATTTAACGCACATACACACACGTATATATATATATATATATATGATTTTAATCTGTAATCATCTATAAACACATTATAAATGTACTTTATATTTGAATATACACTTTATGTTTGGTATTTTGTCTTCAATGATTGAAATAATAATTTTAAAAATAAATAAGAGATTTATTATTTAGTATTAGATTTACTTATTTTAATTGGATTTATGTATGTCTTGAAAAATAAGCATTTTTTTACTTTACCAGAACCTTTCAAAAGGCAAGGAAACAGAATTTATTTTGGATCACTGATATAGTTAATATCTTTTCATTTTGAAATTTTAAAATTATACTCTGCATTTTCAGTTATTATTAAATGGTAGTATTCATTTATTAAAAAGTAATCATTCTATAATTATTTCGGGTTTTATTTCCGTTTTTATTTTTTAATTTAATAATATTTACAAAAAAATGTTTTCGTATTCAAATATATTGATAAAGTTTATTTCAATAAGTAATTATACGTTTTTTTAAAAAAACTATTTACTAGTAATAGCATTATTTATTTATTTTTAAAATTAAAAAAACCTCCCCATATTCAAGCAAAAAAATGAAAAACCTCAGATTTATTAAACATCATATTTCATATCAGTTGTAAATAGACATTTCTTTTTTATTCAAGTTATTGATCAATATCCACATCATGGCAAAATCATAAAATTTCCATGATTGTATAAATACCCTGAAACAGAATCAATATTATTTACTTTCCAATATTTCTATTCCTCATCAATTTCCTAATGTATGCATTTAAAGAATTGATTAATGTTTTATTTAATATCCTTAAAAATAAAAGTGATAAGAAAATAAAAATATGTTCTCTTTAAAATAATTTCTAAAATGAAATCTCTTTGATTGTAAACAACATTTTTAATCGACTTTCTTTTCATCAATTAATAATGCAGTAAAGTTTTTTTAATATTATTGTTAGCATTAAGATGAAAATTGCTTTAAAAAATTCAGTCATTTAAATTATTTTTGTGATTTTTTTCGATTGAATATTTGCCAGATAAAGTTTTATATTATAAAATGCGTAAAAGACAATGTAAAAAAAAATTGAAATGTTTATTATGTCTACATTTTTTATAGTATATACGTCTTCATTTTCTTTGTAGTAAACAGAATATTTATTTTACTTTCGTATTATTTGAAATAAATAATTTATAAGAAATTGTAAAGAAATCATTTTAATGTTAAGACAGCTGTTTAAATATTTTATGCTGCAAAATTTTCAATTAGAATTTATTCAATTATTTATTTTATTTTAGTTCAAGATTTACTCCTTTGAAATAGAGTCATATTAGTCTGCCTTTTTCGTTTTTGTCATAAATATATTTTTAAAAATCACTTTCATATACCAAATGTGATTTAAAAGTCTTTTTTCTTTTTAATATTTTATAATTATTTAGAAATTATTCACAAATAAAAGTAATTTAAAGCAAAACAACTAAATTCCTTTTCAAAATGTTTTTGTGAAGTCATATCGTGTTTTTTGCTTTATTATTTTCTTTTATCTATGAAGTTAAACTTCTTCCATATTCTAAATATGATTATTCATTTAAATTACACTTGGATACATCGTATTCAAGAAACAAAATTTAAAGTAACAATGAAACAACATTTTAATGTCGAAATTATAAAGTAATTATAAAAATGATATTCAGAATAGAATCATTATTAGAACATATTAGATTTGAAAAGCATCGTATGTAGTAAATATTTTTTTTTCAAATTTATGTCAAATTTATATTAAGAATTTAAAAGTTTGTTTGCATTCGAGATTGAATTGTGTACAAAACTAATTAATATTTATTCAAATTCATATGACAGTAAGAGAAAAATTATACACAGTATTAATGTTATTTTTAAGCAAAAGGTATCAAACAAGTTTTAAAAAGCAAAAAAGAAACAAGAAGAAATACAAATCAAGCAATTTAAAATAAAGAATTTTAAAATTAAAAAAACCCATACATTCTTATTAATAAAAACAAAACATTTGTAAGTGAAAATGACTGGGATTCGATATTTATTATCGATTGTTCATACTAGAAAGTGCATACTTATAAGTCTAATCAAACTCTAATGTATATTAAAGGAAATTTTTTTTTATTTAAAAATAAAATCTTTAACTACTTATGTGAAAAAACCAAAATAAATTTCATTTTTTTCTTTTTTATTACGTTTCATAATTAGTATATTTCTAATTTATTAATTTTTTATAAATAAAATGTCATGATTTAACATGTATTGCATAGATTAAAAATATCCCAAATTTGGACTTCGCATTATGTTTATTTCAATTAAAAAGCACCCATACTGGTTTTTAACGATTATCTGAAACAATCAATATCATATCAATAATCCTTTATAACATGTGCAATATTCTTTAAAGTTCAATATAAAATAATGATTGTGATATGCAAAAAAATCATGGTGAAATGCTCAACTTTATCTCCAAGTTTGTTTATCTATTAATCCTTTCCTTCATCATTTCCTTCATTTTTTCATCAAAAACAAAAGCTCAAAATAGGTACATAAGTATGCAGTTTGGAAAATTCCTTTACTATGAGGAAAACATTTAACGGGGTTAGCATAGATTATTCTGGCTGGCATCCTTATATCCTATCTTATCTATATCTATCTTATAGATCTTTTTATTCTATACCCAGGAGGCAAACCCGCGATCCGCCTTGAATATTTTTCCGGCCCGTGAGATTTATCACACTTTTACGAAATATATTTATTTTATAATGATCACAGTAGTGAAAACCAATGTATTAAAAAAATATGCTATTTGTGCATCTATATATTCAAAATTTAACTGTGGAAATTATGCGAAAAAATTAGCTTTGATTTTAAAATAATATTCTTGCGCATATATGACATATATTGCCTGTTTTATTTATAATTTTATAGTTATGAGTTTACAGAATAATTAAATTATATTCTGCGAATTTAAGATGCACACGCATCTTGGAACATCTAATATTACAGGTTATATGTTTCACGTTAAGTGACCTGAGATGCAGTGACCATCCGTAGATATTTGAGAGATTGTCCCTAGATTGTTTGTTCAATTTACACCAGCCAATCGTTTTTTTCGAAAATGAAGTTGTCCAAACACAAAACACGCTCAAACATAACGGACGCTAACCTGCAACACCAATGATGATGTGCAAATAATCAAATTGAGATCGATTTCCAAAAGCTAACTGTGAGAGTGGAGAAACAAATTTCGCACTAGCAAAATAAATAATTTTTAATGATTTCAATTTTTTTATTTCATTTATATTTATATAGATATATTTTTTATATTTAATTTTTAGTGTTATATATTTCTTTACAATGTACGTTTAGTGTCATTATTATTATATTTATGTTTACATGTAAGAATAATAGTAAACACAATAATAATAACTCATTATGTTTCAATTTTTCACTCCAAAAAATGTCTATAGTGGGTCCAAATCTAATATGGGGATATATAATTTTATATGCCAACCGCGGATTTATGATGAATTTCGAAAGTGGCCAGCAAGATTATTTGGGTTTGCCACCCCTGATCTATTCCTTCATTAAAATAGATTTACAGATAAAAAAATTTCAAAGTTCTTCAGTTAATTCATATCATTTTTCTGGCTGTATTTATTTCTGAACCCCTCAGAAAAATAATTATTATTATATTTCTGTGGGGTTCAGATTATATATAATATTTGATATTTATTGTCAGTTCTTGAGAATTTCATAAAATTTTCAGCAATAAAGGAAAGTACTTAAATAAAAATTCAAAACCACTTGTGTGCTGACAAATGGTAATCATTTAATAAAAAAAGACTCTTTACTTTTTAAAGTAAACTCAGAATTTTTGATTCACCTCCCTTATTTCAAACGAACAAGAAAGGCATTAAAATATTAGCTGCTAATTTGCTAAAAGAGTTCCATCCATACGCGTATATAATAATCAATAAGTCTGGTTGAAAATGTAAAAGCTATACTATACCATTCTCGAAGTCTAGACCCCAGATCAGACGCTTTCATATTTAAAGATTTTAGTATTATTAGTAAAAAACTCGGTATGTGATTGTCAATTCAATCCTTTTTATTTCAGAACTTTGGGAAATTGTGCTTTTCGTATAAAGCATACAGGTGATAAAAAACAGACGAAGAATGTAAATGAAAGTGCATTGGCTGAAATTAAGAAAAGAAATATTTTGCACGACTCAATTTATTTTTGCATCAATGCATGTGGAGTAAAATTCAAATAATCTATTTAATTTATCACATCTCAATGAAATATTAAATATGGCAGTATTTTCTCCAAGCGTTGAAATTGGGTATATTATTATTTTTAATATATTAAGATACATACATGCGTGCAAAAGGATTTTTTAAAATAATTGTTATTTTTTATTTGGAAATCATAACTAAATAATTCAAAATTAAATTTCTAAATAAAAAAATTTTAATGTTTCGAAGCAATATTCATTACTAAATTTTTTTAGTGTGTTTTTAAAGATAACTTCAAATATTATTTTAAATTATTTTTGTTTCTGAATGAAGTACACTTTGACTTGAGGCATTTTTTAGAATTTAGCAGATTCGATGTTATATTGCTTCTTTACACCCACATTTATCATCACACAACGTAACGATGTTTCAGAGGTGAATCATATTTGAAGTATTTTTGCTATCATATATCATTTTTGAAA
This sequence comes from Caerostris darwini, assembly GCA_021605075.1. NCBI lineage: Eukaryota > Metazoa > Arthropoda > Arachnida > Araneae > Araneidae > Caerostris > Caerostris darwini. The sequence goes on along the minus strand of BPLQ01008424.1, from coordinate 168,583 downwards.
TATTTTTGCTATCATATATCATTTTTGAAATATTTTTGCTCTTTTTGCTTTTAATGTATTTTTTGTTTCTCTATAAATTTATTGTGATCATTTCCTACATATACATGGAAGCTTTTAGTCTATTATTATAATATTTTAAACTAACCATATCATCCTATTTAAAAATTTTTATTAACAGATTTAAATGTTTAAATCTTCAAATGTTTAACGACTGTAAAATTATGATACCTTAAAAATAACAATTTATCGTTCAAAACAAAAAATCTTTAGAATTCTCTGCTAATCAAAATAAAGATAATTTTCAATTTTTGTATTGGTTTAAAACAAGTTATATATTATTTTCGCATTATATATGATATAATTCTCAGATGAATGGCCTAGTGGCTGAGTTGCAATCGGTGCGAAAAAGGTTTTACAAACGTGTCTCGATGGTGCCATGGATGTTTGCAGTAGTTCGGAATCTATTTAAATATTCTATATATGATCGTTTAAAAATCTTATCTGTATCCGTGGCTATCTTCCAGTACACTTAAAATGCAAATGAGTAACATCTTAATCACTCATTTCGACAAATATTCTCCTGTTTCCATATTCATTAGAAAAAAAAAAATGCCCAGATATGTGAGATATGTGTTGCTATCATCAAAATTAAATTACAACACCCCTGATTACATTATTCTATATGGAAATCTAAAGATCATGTTCTTATTACAGCAAATGGCTCCATATTTCGGCAAATATTCTCATATTCTTCATAAGATGAGCCCATAGTCTTGCAAAAATGAAAACCTGATTAATTGTTCACTGAAATGATCATGTTCATAGACAAATGGCACCAGATTCTCATACATGTATACTTCTAAGAGTCATATAGCCTCCAAAATATATATATGCAAGTCTATGCATATTCATAGTGTCACAATTTGTTTCGAAAGGTGGAGAACAACTAGTGGGCTTCTGGTTCTCGCCAGATAAATGTATATTATGAGTAAGTGACTAGACTGAACCAGGACTCGTCAATGAATACTCCACTCACTTCTGCCTACAGGAGAGACTTATAGCATTCTACAGAGAATATTATCATTGGACCAGAAATAAGTGGAATGCAAGCATATTTATTTCCTGTAACCTTCTGAAAACAGTTACCCTAGACATTAAAGTTCCCGTGGACGTATGAAGTTGCGGAACGAACTGAAAAGTTCCAATAAGGCTTCGGCCATCTTGGTTCTTGGAAAAATTAGACAAGACTTTTAAGGAATAAATTTGTTTAAAACCTTTTAAACTGCCCAAACGTTACTGAGTGTCAATCAATCGTCTTGCATCCTGTACCTGACACTTCTCTGCTTTTAGTGTCTCTACGTTTCACCACCACCTTTCCATCCTCCAAAAGTTTATACGGTAATGGATACTCATTTTAACAGTCTGCTTTGAAATTTCGCAGAATGTTGTAAAACAAGCACTACGAAATTTCTGCGGTGTGTGTGAACGAACGAAATGCGAAAATTGCCCCAAGTGTTTTTCACGTATGTTCTTCTACATTCACCATCCACACGCTCGAATGTACTTAAATATTCGACACTAAATTGATGCATCTTCGTTTGCTGCCATTAGTCACAACTCTCGCTGAATACTTCAAAAAAACCAAAAATAAAGATAAAAAAAATTCTCCTAATTTTGCTAAAGGGGGAAACATTAGCAATATAAAAATTGCGTGATATCAAATTCCTTTTTTTAATAAAAAGACTCTCATTTTATTTTTGTGTAAAAAATTTCAAAGATTTTCCAAACCGGTTTTTTCCCCCTTAAAAAAATATGTCTTAAATCGTTAACGTTCTTTAACGTATACTAAAAAAATAAAATATGCATCAAAAGAATTTTAATTATTGTTTCCTCATTTATTGTTAATTTACTGTGTACAAAACAAAAAAATTTTCAGTGGATACAAATTCATATTGATATCTTTTCAAATTTAATGAGAAAAAATAAATTTTAAACCAGTGTTTAAGCACCAGCCAGCAGCACTTTTATTTTAAATTTAAAATAAAAGTAATATAAAAAAATTTTTAAAGTCAATTTCTACTTTTTTTTTCACTATATTGCAGAAAGTCCTTTATAAATAATTTTCATTCATTTTTTTAAGTTTATCTGGCGTCATATATTGGTAGATATATACAACTTAAATCTAAAAAAAACTAAAATTAACTAATTAAATTTAATTGCTGAATTAATATTTGAAAAAACTGTATTAACATCAAGTGTCATCCGCTACAAGTCCAAAAAAATGTATTTGAACTTGAGTGGAGGAATAAAAAGTATTTTATTAAAGATTGAAAATTTGAACAAGATATATATAGGGGCAGTGTGAGCTAATAGAAGGAATTGAAAAAATGATCATCGTAAAGTTTTCAATAAAAAATGTATTTAAAATATTCATGTTCAGCATTTTCTAAATTTATAAAGCTTCGAATTACCAAAAATTATTTTTTAAAAAACAAAGTTAATTAAATCAATTATGTAGGAAAGGTTTTTGAAAAAAGTTATGGTTTTATTCTACTAATATATTACTTTTAATTAATAGCAAATTAGAAAAAAAATTCGCTTTTTTTTCCTTCATAAAAATTCAGCTATGATGTATAACTTTCAAAACGAAAAAAAATATAAATACAAATTCTTAATTATGGTTTTTGTTACATTTTAATTATCTCTAGCATTATGACTAGATCAAAATATATATTTGAGTTCTTATAGATGCAATTCAATATTTCTAAAAACATTTTTTTTAACTTTTCTTCAAAAAAAAAAATAATAATAAACTTCAAACCTAACTTTTCAAAAACTACCGAAACTGGGGAAAAAGATTTTAAGACTTTCATCTAAAACCACCTTAACTCTCTCCTATATCAATACCTGGGGAAAAAAATTAGATTTTTTTTTTGCTTTTTACTTCTAAAGTTTCTGGATAAAATTGAAATAGAAAACTTCCAAACTTGGCATTCCCAAATTTCATGTCTCGAGTATCATCTTCTGGGAGCTTATACCATTAGAAAAATAGATTTTATTATTTTGAGTCAAGTATTTTTATTACGTACGAGTACAATACAGAATTTGAAAAATTTATTTACATTATTTTTTCAATTTTATTAATTTTAAAATATCTTTACTATAAAAATGTATAATTTAGCCTAAACTCGGGTTCAATAATATTTTGTGTTATGTGTTATGTAAGTGTTATATGTTATGTATCAGTTATCTGTTGTATTATCTGTAACTTACAAGATGCATGGGCTACATTCATGGATTAGAGTTTAAAAAACAGATAGAATCAGAGAAGGTTATATAATAGAGGACGTTCGGCCTCTCTATTTGGATTTTATTAATTGAAGATAATGTTGAAGACATCTTTTAATTCCAAAATACGAAGCAGATTTAATGTTGTACCTTTTTTTCTCACGGGAAGGGTTTTGGTATTTCGTTTCAATGAAGCGAGGAATGTCATCCTTTGACAAGCATATAATAACAACTCATCACTCAAATTTGACATCAGATACGCAATGTCGTATATATTATACTATATGCAATTAGAGTTTTGTACTAATGAGAAAACCCTGTCACTCAAATCTGATAGCAGATATTCAGTGTGTAATGAAACTCATGTATAATGAGATTCATGAAAGTAGCGATTGACTGTGCGACCTTCACAGGTCGAAATAGTTATGGATGGAAATATAGACTACACCATGTGTTGTTCCATTGTGATTGATGATCTACTATGAGGTGAGAAATATCTACACCAATGAGAAGTGAGTGAAGCTGAATCCCCCACCCTTTTTGACGTATTAGCTTAAAAGGAAGGTTTTGGTGAAAAAAAAGGAGAGAGTTCTGCGACGAGTCAACCAGAAATGTTGTTTTCCTTTTTTTTTTTCACTGAAGTGACTTAATAGGCTGGAGTTTCCACCTAATTTTCAAAATGAACCCCTTGTGAGAAAACGCCGTTAGGTAATTAAATCATCAAGTCGTATTAGTATCACGCCGTTAGATAATTAAAGTCAGCCGCATACCGCTTCTGGAAGCCGTTATAGGCCTAATATAGGCCGAGATATTAGTAGAATTCCATTGAAATTGTTAATGGATAACTGTTTTCATATATTGCGCATTATATCAGAATCAAACATTGAAATCATTTTGATTTTAAAATTTCTTTTAAAACGTATTTACATTTTATTCCTCCAATTCAAAACATTACATGCCATTAAAATACGTACACAACTGCCTTAAGATAATTCATTTTCTTTTTAGGTTGTCTATAACCATTTATTAATATTATCCATGTCTCGATTTCATGATTGGTGTTCCACGACATTGATAAGAATAAACATAAAATTCTCGCTGATGGCTTGAACTTAAGTTACTGATTTGAAAAATAAATAGATTTTACGTCAGTTGAGAGAAGCATTTTGGAATAAAAAATGGACATGTCTGGGCATGTCTAGACAGCCGCATTTCCTTGTTTGCAAACAAACCCTCTCCGAGTCTCACGCCCCTCCTAATCACCCCCAACCCTTTTCTCATTGGCCTTAAGGCATCTACTACATCTACACATCCTTAAGACATTTACCTAGGAAGATATCTACAATCATGGGCTTGTTTCTTTTCACTCAGTTGTTATCTATGTTTATGAACGTGTTGAATTATGGCAAAAATGTATAATAATTCTGGAGCTGGAGGTGCGGTTCTTCGATCCTGGTACTTCAATAACCCATGCATCCTATCTGGAATGTTCCCCAAATATGATATGCAAATTCTAAGCAGTCATCCTTAAAAGAAGATAAAGAGATAATATAAAATATATCTTCTAAGAGATACCAGCACCTTTATGTCTCATTTATGGGTTTATGCATGGACTTTAAGCACTTTCTTCCCTCAAGTATCTTCTAAAGCATTTCATGCGTCGATGACGAATACCCACGTCTAATATTAGAAAGATGTCACTTTATTATCATTGAACATCAGTTTTACAATTCTAAGATATTTTATAAATATATTTAAAAATTAATTTTTATGTATGTAATAAATAGCGTCCCTTAAAAACATTACCTTTATCAATAAATTTATCTAGAAAGTTTTATCTTTAATAAACCTGATTTTTTCTGTATATCATATACCACTTAAATATATTAAAATATGTACTTTTTAATTAAACTGCATAATTGAGTTATAAAGTAAATTGATAATAATATTCATCATCTAATTATATACTGATACAATTAATTAGTCTATAAATTTTCTAATGATAAACATTAATGCTGTAAAGTAAAAACACAATTTGACTATGTTATATGGTATACATTTCATTCAAAATACACTATGTGGAAGAAAGTGACGGGACACGACACTATAACGACATAAACCTATATTTATTAAAATTAATAGGACGTAGGGCCTCCTTTGGCTGCGATCACAGCTGCAACCCTTCTGGGCATGCTTTCCACTAAATTAGCCATAGTGGCAAGAGGAATTTACTTCAAAATGTTTAACAGGAAGTTCCATAGTTCAGGCTTGCTTTTGGGGTGTGGGGTGCAGGCCCTCAACCGACGGTCCAATTCGTCCCAGAGATGTTCAATTGGGTTAAGGTCAGGGCTCTGCGCCGGCCACTCCATATGTTTAAAGTTGGTGTTCACATACCAATGAAGAGTCCTCCTTGCAACATGACATGTTGCGTTGTCGTCTTGATACCAGCAATCATCCATACCGTACGTTGCCCACAAGGTAGGAAGGAAATGATTGTCGAGAATATCACAGTATCTATCGGCATTCATCGCACCATCAACCTTCACCAGTGGGCGAGCCCCATACCAGGAGAAACAGGCCCATACCATCAATCCTCCTCCACCAACTTTACAGTTGGGACAACACACTCGGGTAAAAGGCGTTCTCGTGGTAAACGCTTTACACAAACACGTCCATCGGAACGGAAAAAGGTAAATCGTGACTCGTCACTCCAAAGGACGCGTTTCCAGTCATCCAGAGTCCAAGTACGGTGGTCTTTGGCCCATCGAAGGCGCGCTTTCTGGTTGGTTTTCGTAATCAAAGGCTTATGGGCCGCCGAACGTCCAGTGTAACCTAACTTATGGGCCTCGATACGAAGAGTCTTGGTCGAAACGGCCACACCTGTGGCTTGTCTAAACTCATTAGCGATGTTATCCATGGATGTTTGACGGTTCCTTCGAATCTTCCTGCCGAGCACCCGCCGGTTCCTGCTGGTGAAAACTGTAGGTCGTCCACTTCGGGGTTTGTTCTGACAGTGTCCCTCAGTCTTATAGCGACACACAACACGTGATACAGTTGATTTTGAGCAGTTATGGCGACGAGATATCTCCCTAATTGACACCTTGGCAAGATGCAATCCAACCAACACACCTTTCTCGAACTCAGACAACTCTTCCCGCGACGCCATCTTGACAAAAAACAACTCTAGTCGACTCCACAGAGTATTTATAGGATATGGCTGACACGTGATACCTATTATTGCACATGTATCAGCTGTATTGTCGACTTTTCTACTTTTTGAGGGGTGTCCCGTCACTTTCTTCCAGATAGTGTAATTTGTTGTAATAAGATTACTAAAATAGCGCTTCGAATTGAATAGAATATTTTTTTAAGATAAACATTGTTTTTGATATTTTTGACATGCTGTCTTTTACATGAACATTTTCCTATTCCTTGAATATCAGTACTTCGAATTGTGGCAATCATCTCAAAGATTCCTTGCATGATCAGTTAATTTCGAATATTATTTTTATGATCAGTTGATCAGTCATATTCACTTTAGGCTCTTTATAGCCCTCTTATTCATGTCTCGATATCGTGATTCATGTAAGAATAAACATAAAATTCTCACTTATGGCATGAGCTTAAGTTACTGATTTGAAAATTAAATAGATTTTAAGTTAGTTGAAAGAATGAATCTTGCATTGAAAAATGGACTTATCTGGACATGTCTAGACAGCCGCATTTCTTTGTTTGCAAACAAACCCTCTTCGAGTCTCAAGCCCCTCCTAATCCCCACCATTCCTTTTCCCATTGGCCACTTAAGATATTTCCTTAGGAAGATATACACAAGCATGGTCTCGTTTCTTTTCACTCAGTTGTTATCTAAGCTTATGAACGTGTAGCATTATGGTAAAAATTTTTAATAATTATGGAGCTGGAGGTGCGGTTCTTCGATCCTGGTACTTCAATAACCTGTACATCCTATCTGGAATTTCCCCCAAATATATTCAACTTCTAAGCAGTCACCCTTAAAAGAAGATAAAGAGATAATATCAAAAAGCCTGCAAAGATATACCAGCACCTTTATTTCTCTTTTATGGGTTTATGCATGGATTTTAAGTACTACTTTCTCCCCTCAAGTATCTTTTAAAGCACTTCATGCGTCGATGACAAATATCCACGTCTAATGTTAGAAAGATATAAGATATCTTTTTATTGTGAAACTGTTGTTCAATGATAATAAATATCATTGAACAACAGTTTCACAGTACTAAGATATTTATAAACATTTTTAAAAATTAATTTGGATAAATGCAATAAATAACTTTTCTTATAAACATTACTTTTATCTAAAAGTTCATCGAGAAATTAACTCTTTTTCTTTCATAAACCTGATTTTTTTTCTGTATATCACATACCTCTTAAATGCATCAAAATATGTACATTTTAATTAAACTGCGTAATTTAGTTGTAAAATAAAGTAAAAATAATACTCTGATAAGTATTAACAATAATGATACTAACATAATTAATTATTTTATAAATTTTCTAAAGATAACCATGCAATGCTGTAAAATAAAAACACAATTTGATTATATTTTATGATATAAAAAATTTTTGATAATAATTTGTTATAATAAGATTACTAAAATAGCACTTCGAATTGAATAAAACACTTTTTTTAAAATAAACATTGCCATTCATACTTTTGTCAGGGTGTCTTTTATATGAATATTTTCCTATCCATGAATATCAGTACTTTGAACTGTGGAAATCAACCAAATATTTGTTGTATGATCAGTTGATCTCATAGTTTCTCTGTATAATCAGTTGATCTCATAGATTCTCTGTATGATCAGTTGATCTCATAGATTCTCTGTATGATCAGTTGATCGCAAAGATTCTTTGTATGATTAGTTGATCTCTAAGATTCTCTGTATGATTAATTGATCTCAAAGTTTCATGGTATTATCAGTTTATTTCAAAGATTGTTTGTATAATCGGTTGATCTCTAAGATTTTCTGTATGATTAATTGATCTCAAAGTTTATTGGTATTATCAGTTGATTTCAAAGATTGTTTGTATAATCGGTTGATCTATAAGATTTTCTGTATGATCGGTTGATGTATAAGATTTTCTGTGTGATCGGTTGATGTCAAAGATAAATTGTAAGATTTCTATGTATTCGACATTTGTCATTGGTTTTTGTTTGCAAACATTAAACTTAAAACCAAAATGCAACTGTTTTATGCTGCAATTTATCTTTTGCAAAAAAATCATTTTGTTTTCCACTACTGTTAAAACGAATCAGCCACACAATTGGTATTACATTTTGTTAATGTCAAGTACTTAGATATAAACTGCATAGCAAATTGAATATTAGATTTATTTTATCTTGTTTTGACTTACTGTGCCTTGTTTACATTTTAATTTTTCCCACTGGAATAGTTAATTAAAACATAATATATTTGCTTGTTGTCATTCACTACATGAACCTGTTATTTAAATCATTTTTTTTATTTCCATATTTAAAGGGGTGTGGTTCGTTGTTCTATGAAATTACTAGTTAAACTATAGAATTTAAATTTATTTTACGCTTTAACCGATTTCATCCATTATTTGATAAACATGTAGATAGTTCATAAAATAAATTATTTTATACTTTAACATATTTGATTTTTTCCATACACATTTCTTTTTAAGGAAACTATAATCCTTATCAATGTCAATTTATGTAATTATTTTTCTTGTTATTATTCAAAACCTAAATCTTTTGCTTAAATTATATTTTTTATTTCCAGAATTAAAGCGGCGTAGTTCGTTGTTCTATGAAACAATTACTAGTTTTCATGAAATAAATATGAATAACTATGAAATAACTACTACATAATTTATTTCATAAATAGATAATTCAAAAATAAATTAACATGAATTTGACTGTTTTAAAATACATTTCTTTTTAAGAAAACTATAATCCTTATCAGTGTCAATCTATTTAAGTAATATAGTCAATTTTCATGTTGTGTTTTACCTGTTGTCGATGTTCAACATCGGTGGATTCGTGCTGCACTAAATGAATTCCAAAATAGACCACTGACGAGAGTCTATGGAAGGACTTTAAGGGATAACTGTCCCATATTCACCTATCATATAGGAAAAAACATCCATCAATCAGCCTCACTATCAAGAAAAAGCGCTTTAGATATCATTATCCCTATCGCAATCGATCATAGATCGTTGAGGGGGTATTGTTACTCCGCGTCCGTAGCTTATCTTCAAGCTGCATGCACCTCCTGGGTAGTACTAAGTGAGTAACGTCGGTGCAGCGCTTGCCTTAAGGCATCCAAGACAACTGTCTAAGTGTTTGTCACCTGCATTAGAAAGAAAAAATGTTGAGAATAACTTTTTGCATTTATATTAGATATATTCAAATAAATACAAAACAATATTCCCTTTCTCAAAAAAATTGAAGAACTTTTAACTGTCTTAAGAATTTTTTAAAAACCTTCATGAATTTCAAATTGTACAAAAAATAAGGAATAAAATGTTATTCAATAATATATTTTATTTCTTTCAATTAATTTATCCTAAATCTTATAAGCACACAATGCTTTCTCGAGCCCAACAGAAAGATTTTCTGACCTAAAGATTTATCATGCACATGCTCGGTATAGAACGCTTAATTTCTTCACTGTAATTTGTAGTTTTTGTTTTGTGGTCTGTAGGTTTGTTTTAGTATTTGTATTTCTACACTGTTTTTTCTATTAAATCTACAAAATCAACTCAAATGGTTTGTTTTTAATCACCAGTCAAGACAGCAAAAGGCCTTACTATAACTTCTCACTCTACTGATGTTCTGATTTTCACTCTTCTGTGGCTACTCAGACCTGAATTCTCAGTTCTTTAAATTTCATTAATTTCATCTTAACAAAATGAAGGGAAAAGGGTCTTGAAGTTTCTGTTATAGACTAAATTCATCTGGCTTTGGATTAAACTTTGCAGCAACTTCTGAGTTCGTTGTATATACAAGAATTACAACATATTTGTGTGTGTTTTATATCTCGGCATTCATACAAAAGAATATATATATGACGAGAGAGAGTTCCACTTACGCATGCCAGGTAAAACCTACAGACCAATGAAAGAAGGTACCACTACCTTCATGGCTTTCGATTAAACTATGTAGCAACTTCTGAGATCTTCTAGGATGAAACTGATACAAATTCCTATCTAGTATAGAATAAAACCTAGAAACCCTTGAAAAGAGAGACAGAGTTCAACTTATGCATGGCAAGCAAAGCTCTCGACATGCAATGAAAGCTTATGTCACTACCTTGCTGGAGGTCTTTTAGGGGTGAAACTGATACAAATTCGCACGTCTTTTGAATAAAACCTAAAACTCCTTGAAGAAATAGAGAGTGTTCCACTTATGAATGCTAAGCAAAGCCGACCGACAAGCAATGAAAGACGCTGCCACTACCGTTCTGGTCTTTTAGGGGCGTAACTGAACGAATTCGTATATCGTAAATAAAATCCAAAAACCTTAATCTACGAAACTTAGCGAGTACCTACACATTTTACCATATTCCCTATCGTATCTCTTCGCTAGGGTCAGCAATAGATGACACCAATGGATTCAAATCTGATTTCTCTTGCACGCTTGCGGCACACTACTGTGTCACAATTAGGTCAAACTTTGAATATTTTACTATCCATTTTTGATAACAGCCTGATAGATAGCAAATTGAGCTTTCGAAATAAGATGTTAAATTCGAATAAGAATAAAGTAACTCGAACACCAATAAGTGACACTGAACAGGAAACGTTTGTGCAGAGGCCTGAAAGGGACACGAAGATGTGCAGAGTGTACAGTCTTTTGAGTGCAATGAGTTGGAAACAGGATGCCAAATGACAAAAAGTACATTCAAATTGTGATGACATTCTGAACATCCTAGGTAACACTGATTTTGCTGTACATCTGCCATTTCAGTGGAAATAAATGTACAGCAAAACATTCGGCATGAAAATCACAAACAATTACAAAAATTTGCAATTCATTTCACATTATTTTGAAATCCCACAACATTTCAAGACTCATCCCCATTAACTTACATTCGATACTTACTATCAATGTGTCGGACGACTTTGCAGCGGCCATTCTCTCGTTCACTATGCATTAAACGTGTTTGCTTCTCTCACCACAGCACATTTCCAAGGATTCGCTTTAATCATCCTCTCAAATGAGAGACTGACTGTGAGTAAACTCTTGCCTCAACTATTCGATGCGACTGCATGTTACAATACGACATTAGTACATTCTAGAGTTGTACGAAAGGACATAGAGAGAATTTAATGATTAGTCTTAGACGTTTGAGGATATCCAAAATGAGTTTTAAATCTTGTTTTAAGATTTCAGTTGTGAATATCTTTTATTATTTTTGTTTAAGGATATTTTCAACTTTTTGATGTAATTCACTAAAAAACTTTGCATTTCATTGCATTTTAATGCTTGTTATGTTTAATACAAGTATAAATAAAATACTCACCATTGAAGAGAAATTGGCATTGCCACAAGGATATTAGACTTATTGATGCTACAGAAACTTCTGATAAATATCAGAAGTGGCAACATAGGGAATGTCCGTGCCTTTTACTGTCATGGCTAATGTAGGAACTTTGAACTTTACAGAATTATTCAAGCTCTTCCCTAGAACAGGTTTGAATATCTGGATCATCTTTGAGCTCTTTCATCAACTAATTGATGCGACTGGATGTTACAAAACTGTATTAGTAGGTTCTAGATTTGTACAAAAGGACATAGAGAGAATTCAATGATTGATCTTAGAAATTTTATTATATTCAAAATGAGTTTTAAATCTTGTTTTAAGATTTCAATTGTAAATAACTTTTATTATTTTTGTTAAAGGATATTTTGAACTTTTTTATGTAATTCACTAAAAAACTTTGCATTTCATTGCATTTTAATGCTTGTTATGTTTAATACTAGTATAACTACAACACTCACCATTGAAGAGAAATTGGCATTGCCACAAGGATATTAGAATTATTGATGCTACAGAAACTTCTGACAAATATCAGAAGTGGCAACATAGGGAATGTCCGTGCCTTTTACTGTCATGGCTAATGCAGGAACTGTGAGCTTTACAGAATTATTCGAGCTCATTTCTAGGATAGGTCTGAATTTCTGGATCATCTTTGAGCTCTTTCATCAACTAATCGATCCGACTGGATGTTACAATACTGTATTAGTAGGTTCTAGATTTGTACAAAAGGACATAGAGAGAATTCAATGATTGATCTTAGAAATTTTATGATATTCAAAATGAGTTTTAAATCTTGTTTTAAGATTTCAATTGTAAATAACTTTTATTATTTTTGTTGATGTTTTTATATTTTCGATATAAAGCACTAAAACAATTTACATTTCAATACATATTAATGATTATATTTAATACTCGTATAACTGAAACATTCACCATCAAAGATAGGCTGGCGTTGCAACAAAGAGATTGGAATTCTTGGTGCTACAGAAGCATGCAACAACTATCAGAAATGGCAACAAAGGCAATGTTCCTCCATTAGCCTTCTACTTTCATGGCTAATGGAGGAATTTTCTGGCTTATAAATTTGTCAACCTCATCCCTAGAATAGGGTTGGAGTTTTTGACTCGTCTCATTTATCGATATATTCTCTCATCTCAGAAACCTAATAGATTAATCCTTTTAGTAAGATTAGTAGTTTTTAAATTATTTTTTTAAATCTATATTTTTATTTTTTTATTGAATATATAGTTTTTTTTTATTTTTATTATATTTTATTTATATTATTATATATATTATATTTTTATTTTCTATTACTTAAAACGAAGTAAAATAATAGTATAACCAAATAACAATTAACAACACGTTTTAATTCTAGATTTTTACTAAAATTATTAATTTTTTAACATGTTGCACACAATTGAAGAATAATCAAATTCGAAAATTATAAGCAATATTATAATCAAAACGAAATTCGTGAATTATAAATTAAATATTCCCTGTAATTCAAAGATTTGAATATACTTAATATTCAAATCTTGTAAATCTAGTAAACAACATTAAAAATACTTACATTTTTAGAATCACCTATTGATTTTCTACCGAAAAATAATTCATATCAGTGAATAAATTAATTATTTGGATTGAATTTTTTTATTAAATTTTTGATGAGTTAATAGTTCTATACTAATTTGAACGACTTTATCATAATACTTAATACACTTTTCATTTTTACGTTACCCCTTATGCATTAAATCTAAACCAAATATTAATTTTAACATGTCTACTACAAACAGTAGATATTAAATCAGTGATTTCTGTCTAAATAATTTAGCGGATGCTAATTTTCCAAGAAATACGAGTTTCCGTGTAATGAGTCACTACTGGTTTAGATTGGCGGAACATATTGTGTTTTAGCGAAAGCACTTTTACTAATGTTTCCGAATTTAAACTGATGTGACGTGATTGCTCTCTGTGTTAGATTTAGTGCTTTATGGAGTCTGTCACGAATCAGATTATTTAGCGAACCTTATCACGTTTTTGCTTGGAGATCAAAGTTTGGTGGGAAAAAGTTCAAAGGTTTCGAAGCATTTATTTTGGTGATGTAATGCTTTCTGCGACAGTAAAGTGAAAAATGGTTTTATTTTTCCTCTGTTAAAAATGTTCCCAGGGGAATTCTTTCGTAAAATACGAGTCGAATGTTTTTCTGGAAAAGAACGAAATGTTTTCGAAATAATGGGTGACATTTTTAGAGCGTAACTACCGAAATTGATTTAAAAATGTGTTCTGAATGTCTTACAGTTTAGACATTCAAAGTATCATATGATTATATGCCGTACCATTTTGATTCTTACAATTTAGAATAAAATTGCAAGATCATGCTACTATTAAAAAAACTATTTTAATAACCAATTATGAAAAAATTACTGTAATTTGTAGATTTTCAGGGAAAATGCGTTATTTCAATAAGCTGTTAGGTACAAAACTGAAATTGAAAAAAAATCCAGAAAAATTAATTTGTTTCCTGAATTTTTCTTTTTGTAAAAAAGAAATATTTTAAAACAGATACAAATTTGTAGATGGAAAGATGCACACTTTTTTAAAGAATTCAAACTAAATATCAGCTAACTATATATTCTCTCTGGGTGGCAGACTGTAAACGAAACGTCTCTGAAGTAGCAACTAATTATACAGTTGTGGAAGGACTCCATTTCTAGCTCTCGGAATGAGAGCTCGTAACTAACGGCAGCGCCTGTTTTGCCGTACGTACTCTGTGACAAGTCTTGAAGACGACTGATGATTTCTTCTGTACGCCGCCAGGGGCAGTGTGTAGGTGGAACCACGGTTACAAAATTATATACGAATTATATAATTATATACGAATTTAAAGATGTTTAAATTACATTTTAATTTCAAGATACTTAAATTAGATTTTAATTTCAACATACATAAATATGATTGAATTTTAAACTATTTTTTACAATACTGTTATGAAAAAAATTCGAATTAACCAGTTTTCCTTTTTTGTCTTTATGAATGCGAAATCAATCGAACATTTTATTCGTCACTACACATTTACCCACTTTAAGTAAACTTTTGCTTGGTCTCTAATATTTTGTTTTTCTTGTGCTGTTTATTTTTCGTTAATTACCTTTCTTCCTAACAAACGTTTCTACTTTAAAAACAGTTTTCGAGTAATGCTTTTAACTTTCAAGACAGACTACTCGCATTTATCAAACCTTGTTAAAAGTTTCCCTGTGTAAATAAACTAACTGCGTTGTATACATGCAATATTATTCTTTAGTTTCTACAGATAAAATCATCTATTTTTAATGAGATATAAATTTTACTAAGCGTTTGTTTTGAATGCTATACAACCAAAGTAATATCATTATATTAGAAATATTAAAATAAATTCTTTACAACCAAATTTAGGAGAATACTCTGCATGTGACAAATTTTGTTATATATATTCAAAGATTTTATTATTAATATGCTTGAATTAATGTTGAAACTAATACTATTTAAATATTCTTAAAATTGATTTGAAATTGATTTATTTATATGTTATTATTAATATATCTTGAGCTTAACATTTTCAATGCATTGAAATATGATTTATTTATTGTATGCTTTTTATAATTCCCAAGTATTCTGAAACAGAAATCTGGATGCAATACGATTGTAGATTTGTACTTGTAATTTAACAAACGTTAAGTCGGTACTGAATATATCAATTAAAATACCCTGCATTTCAGCTAAATCAGGAAATAGGATTAATGTAACCATTAAGGTATTAATGTGGTTACCATTATATTACCTCTGTAAATATGTTATAATAATACCTTTAATGCAGAATTTTAATGTTATAAATGAATACTTAATATTATATAAGAACTTTTAATACTATCCATAGGATTATGGATTGTTCCAGAAAAATTAAAAAATATAGTACCTCTTGAAAAAATTAGTAAATTTGTAGTGCCTCTTAATTATTTACATGCAGTTGGCATTCGTTAAACCTCCATCAGCATCATGATAATGGTAATAAGATTTTTCAAATAAAACTTAAAATTTAACCATTGCCCGATTAGATTCCAACTTTTGTCTGGCAATAATAATTGAATTTGTGGCACAGTGGCATTGTTTAATATAGAAATTTATTTATTTAAACCACTTTTAAGTATTTTAAATAAAACTTTATTTTGGTGTATATATATATATATAATGCCCTGTCTATAATCGGTGGATTTCTACTACGGATTACTACTAACCTAAAATTTCGTGGTATGGCTAAAATGCAGCTACGTAAATTATGTGAACATTTTTTCTGTAAGTTACATAATCAATTTAATAAAATCACCGTAAAATGCCTTTCGTCAAAAAAAATATTGACAACTCGTGGGAGAAAATCAACAATACTCTTAACATAAAGAAAATAAAACAAGTAATATAAAAAAATAATTTTTTCACTTTTTTCATATTGCAGAAAGTCCTTCGAAAAAAAACTAAAATTAATGAATTAAATTTAATTACTGAATTAATATTTGAAAAAACTGTATTAACATCAAGTGTCATCCACTACAAGTTAAAAAAAATGTAATTGAACTTGAGTGGAGAATAAAAAGTATTTTATTGACGATTGAAAATTTGAACAAGATATATATAGGGAGAGTGTGAGAAGGAATTGAATGAATAACAGTGTGAAAGATGGAAAGCAGCCAAAAGCAGACAAAATGCAACTCGCATCCTACATTTGTGCGCACTATTGGGTAAAAAAAAAGTCACAGAAGGATTTTGTTGTTGTCGTATCCTCTGAAGAGTACGAAAAATCAAATATCGTGTCGCTCCCGAATAATATTGGCTATGTTGATTGCCAACTCGGAATTGCCAGCTCGAGTTATTGCCAGCTAGGAGTATAAATCGTCTACGGAGGGATGGTCCAGACAATAAATGGTGGCTGCAACAGCTGGGCAATCAAAGATATGATGAGGAGTAAGCTCTGTATCAAGGTAGTTGCCCCATTTTTGGTATTTTTTAACGACATCAGCAGTAATTTTCATATTTTTGTGATGCTTCATCCTTATTCTTGTGAGAGTAGTGGCTGTTTTTCTGTCGGCATTTAGTTCCGTAACTTGATATTTAGTTTTGATCTTAGAAGGATTTATAAGTTTAGATTTTATAATTCCTTCTAAGATCAAAATTAAATAGGATTTTAGGAATAGTGGACATTTTTATAAATAAATAATAATAGCTTTTTATAGAAACTAATTATTGCTAATTGTGATATTGATCAAGATGAACGTTACAAATTCTCAGGAAAAAATTTCGTCTAATTTGTTTTTCTGATAGATATTAAATGAATATTATTTTTCCGATTTCTACTATATAAAAATTTATAAAAAAAAAATTTTTATGTAGTCACGGCATCAAAAAACCTTCTTTGAAACAAAAAAAAACCGTTTTGTTAGATTTTTTACCATGGCTCTAAAAAAAATTTATTGATAAATATGTTGAAGAAAAACTCGATTCCCCCTCGGATTATCTGCCTTTACGGCTTACTCGAAATCGGACCAAATTTATATTTTCGGATCAAATATGGGTTAGACAACATTGCAGATTTCAGGCATGAAATTAGGTCTACAAAATTATAGGGAATGAATATGCCTGCATGATTCATGATAAAAAAAAACCTCTTTAAAATAGAAAAACATTTTGTTAGGTTCTTAGCATGGCTATAAAAACTTAATTTTATTTATAAATATGTTGAAGATCAAATTCTAATCCCCCTCGGGTTATCTGCCTTTACGGCTTATTCGAAATCTTTTATGTTTTCTTGAGTAGAATCCCGACGATGCCATGGATGTTTGTAGTTGGTAGGAATCCACTTTACACCGTAGGTCCAGGCCTAATATGACTTCAGAGAGCATGGCGTAGGGCTAAAAACCCTACCCCATAAAAACAAATCCTCTCTTGTCTCGAAATCTGCCATTAGGCAGACCGCCTTGGTCCACCAAAGGGCTGTTGCGCCGTTGATGATGATGATGATAAGTAAGAAATAGTTTAAAATTCAATCAGTATACAATTATTTATTTACCTTTAAATTAAAATCGAATTTTATGATTTCTGATAATTTGTTTGAATTATTTAAGAAAAAGCACATCTTTCCATTTACAAATTTGCATCTGTCAATTTGTTTTAAATTTTTTTTATTTTTTAAACATAAAGAAAAATTCAGGAAACGAATCGGTTTTTCTGGAATTTTTTTAAATTTCAGTTTCATTCCTAAAAATTTATTGGGTAAAGCATTTCCTCTGAAACTCTACAAATTTCCAAAGCAATGAATGTATTAATGTGGTTACCATTATATTACGTCTGTAAATATGTTATAATAATAGCTTTAATGCTGCCTTTTAATACTACAAATGAATATTTAATATTATTTAATGACTTTTAGTGCTATAATTGAATATTTAATACTATAGTGCCTTTTATACTATCCATAAGACTGCGGATTATTCAGAAAAATTATAAAATATACTTGTAGCACCTCTTAATTATTACATGCAGTTGACACTCGTTAAACCGTCAGCATCTTGTCTGCCAATAATAATTGACTTTACCTCACAGTGGCATTGTTCAGAAATTTATTTCTTTAAACCACTTTTAAGTATTTTGAAAACTATATTTTGGCATATGCATAATTTCCTGCCTATAATCGGTAGATTATACGTAAAAAGGTGTAGCTAAAAGGCCGCAACGAAAATTATGTGAGAATTTCTTGCGTTGCTTTCATAAAAATCAATTTCGTAATACAGCCACCGTAAAATACTTTGCGCCAAAGGAATATTGACAACTCGTGAGAGAAAATGCACAATACTCTTAACATAAAGAAAGTAAGATAACAGTTGCAAACGAGGGAAAGGAGCCAAAAGTAGACAAAATGTGACTGGCCTCCTACATTTGCGTGTACTACGAGTATTGGATAAAAAAAAAGTCACAGAAGATTTTGTTGCTGTTGTCGTATCCTCTGAAGAGTACGAGATAATAAAATATCGTGGTGCTCCCGAATAATATTAGTTATGTTGATTGCGTACTCGGAATATAAATCCTCTTTCAAGGGATGATCCAGACAATGCATGGTGGCTACAACAACTGAGCAATTAAAGACATGAGTAGGAGTAAGCTCGACATCAGGGCAGTTGCCACATTTTTTGTATTTTCTTGATGCCATCAACAGAAATTTTCATATTTTCAGGTGCTTGATCCTTCATCTTGTGAGAGTAGTAGCTGTTTTTCTGTCGACATTTAGTTCTGTAATTTGGTATTTAGTTTTAATCTTAGAAATAACTATAAGTTTAGATTTTTAATTCCTTCTAAGATCAAAACTAAATAGGATTTTAGGAATTTAGGAGAATTTGATATAATAGAGTTGAAAGCGCTTTAGAGAGGCTAATTAATGGTAATTGGGATAGATCAAGATTTTCACTTCTCTAACAAACATGAAGATTACAAATTCTTAGAAAAAATATCATCTATTTAGTTTTTTTGCATATATATATCAAATGAATATTTTTTTTCCGACTTCTACTATCTACTTCTACTATACTTTTTTATATAGTCAGTTTAAAAGCCCTCATTAAAACAAAAAAAAACGTTTTGTTAGGTTTTTACCATGGTTGTAAAAACAAATTTTGATTAATAAATATGTTGTAAAACAAATTGGAATCCCCCTCAGATTATCTGCCATTACGGCTTGCTCTATATCATTTATATTGTCCGCCCAGATATTACGCTTATGGGTAATATTTAAAGTTGCAGATTATAGGCATTAAATTAAGTATACAAAATTACTGTGAATGAATATTCCTGAAGGATTCCTGAAAAAAAAAAGCTGCAAACCTTCCATATAAAAATCAACATCAATAACATGATACTGTAATTCGAAAAAAGAGCAAAAACTGTACAGTATTACACGAATTCCTCTCAGTAAAATTGGAGGGTTATTTAACTGTCTGCGGTAATCCGAAGGTCTAAACACAAAGATTTGATATGTTCAAGGTCAAATCGATGTAAAAATTTGTAGTTGTAATTCAGGTATATGCAAACTTGAGAAATCTATGGGCCATATGTACTCACTGAAACTTGACTGGGAAACGCACAGAAGAAAATAACAATACGTAGTAGGTATTTATATATTTCATTTCTTTATATATGCCCGACTTGTGGCCACCTGATGGGAGTTTTTCCGGGTTTTCTCATATATGATACGCAAAAGCGGGGTAATTCTCCCTAAAAGTCCTCCCGGAAGGCACTGCCCTCCTTCCTCATGAGAATCATTCAAAAGGCGAAAAATCAAAATTTATTTTGGATTATTGAGATATTTAATATCTTTTGATTTTGAAATTTTCAATTATACTCTGATTTTTAAGTTATTATTAAATGACTGTGTTTATTTGTGATTATTTTTATTCAAGTTATTGATCAATATCACATTATCGCATTAACACCAAATATTCCTTATTGTACAAATATTTTGAAACAAAATCAAGTTTTTTAGTTTTCAATATATCTAGTTCTTATCAATTTCCTAATTCATGCATTTAAAGAATTGATTAATGTTTTATTTAATATTCTTAAAAATAAAAATGATAAGAAAAGAAAAATATATTCTCTTCAAAATAATTTTTTCTCGAGTATCTCATGAAATCTCTTTGATTGTAAACAACATTTTTAATTGACTTTCTTTTCTTGAATTAATAATGCAGTAAAATTTTTTAAATATTAGTTTTAACATTAAGATGACAATTCTAAATGCTTTAGAAATTTCCGACAATTAAATTATTTCGTGTGATTTGTTTCAATTGAATATTTGCCAGATAAAGTTTTATATTATAAACTGCATTAAAAATAAAGTAAAAAAAAATTAAAAGGTTTATTATGCCTACATTTTTTTATAATATATTCTGCTTCATTTTCTTTGTAGAGAAGAGAATATTTATTAAACTTTTATATTATTTGACATAAATAATTTATAAGGAATCATTTTAATGTTAAGATAGCTGTTTAAATATTTTACGATGCAAAATTTTCAATTAGAGTTCATTCAATTACATGTTTTTTCCGTTTCCGCTTTGAAATAGAATCATATTAGTACACCTTTTTCGTTCTTCTTATCACAAATCTTATTTTTTAAAAAATCTCTTTTATATTCAAAATATGATTTAAAAGTATTTTTATTTTTTAATAATTTCTAATTATTACAATTATTCACAGAAAAAGTAACTTGAAGCAAAACAACTAAATTCCTTTTCAAATTGTTTTTAGGAAGTCATATCGCGTCTATTTGCTTTGTTTTTTTTTAAATCTAAAAACGATTATTCATTAAAATTACATTTGGATACATCTTATTCAAGAAATAAAATAATTTTCTCAAAACTTATTGTAACAATAAAATAACATTTTAATGTTGAAATTATAAAGTAATTATAAAAATGATATTCAGAATAGAATCATTATTAGAACATATTAGATTTTAAAAGTATCGATCTGGTAAATATTTTTTTTTTTCAAATTTATGATATAAATTTCATATTACGAGTAAGAGGTCAAAAATTTCTTTGTTATTCGTGATTGAATTTTTAGGGTATAAAACTAATTAAATTCATATGAAAGTAAGAGAAAAAATAAACACAGCATTAATATTATTTTTAAGCAAAAGATATCGAATAAATTTTAAAAAGCAAAAAGAAACAGGAAGAAAAAAAATTATTAAGTTAAAGTAAACAATTTTAAAATTAAAAAAAATGATGCATTTTTATTAATGAAAACAAAATATTTGTAAGTGAAAAAGATTGGGATTCGTGATGACCCAAATCTTAATGATGCCAATTACGAAAAAATATCGAATTTAATTTATTTATTTTGCAATATATTTACATTAAGAACAATAGTAATATTATTGTTTTATTTCTTGCATATCCTTTTCGTACTTTGTAATGTTTGCAGGATCCAATTCTTTATAAGTTGTTTTATTTCTTTTATATTAGGAACCAATCACATTTGGTGGTACATTATTTCGCATACAATGTTTTACATTTTTTACTTTGATTTTTGGATACTTTTTGTGGATAGATCTTTTTGGTTTATTGGCTCTCTCATAACTTTTGATTTATCTTTCAAGGTGTTTTCAATTTCTCTTCCTTTGAGATATTTTCAGTTTCAACAAAAATTATAATTTTATTTTATGAAAAATAAACAAAAATTAAAAATCTATTCTTTTATTATTTGTCATTTAAAAACATTTCTACGATTATTAATATTTTCCTCACAAAATGATATCCTATACAGATTTGTACGAAATCCATTGATTACAGATTTTTGTTTTTATTTTTTAATATCATCGCTAAAACGTCTGAGGCCTAATGGCCAATTGGCCAGCGCTTAGGCCATTGGTACCACAGGCCTTTTAGGATTGAATCCTGGTGGGTAGCATGGATGGTTGTTAGTGGTTCGGAATCCACGTTAAATTGTAGGTCCCGGTCTAATTAGTCTAATTTGTGGGAAAAAAATGACAGTAGAGCGACAAATCAAACCAAATCCTAAACAGCTAAATTCATTGTCATAATGAATCACAGTCCTGTATTGCATGAGGTATTTTTAATAAGAAACGACTTATATTTGACTGTTTATTTTTTTAGCTTATTGATACCGAGTGGTTTTTGTGTGTGTGTGTGTGTGTGTGTGTGTTTGAACGTTCATTATTGTTATAATATTGTGCTTAGGAAATTATAATCAAATTATTAATTACGACTATTAATCGAGAGCATTCATTATCCATAACACTTCCCTTTACCAGAAAAAGTCGTATTCTAGTTTTAGCATCAAATTAATATAAAGTTGCGATATTTAGAATTGTGTGAAATAAACTATTTTTTATTAATTGTAATTTTGGTTATCCTATAATCCTTTTTTGTTGAGTTTTATCTCTACAAATTTTTAGAAAATTTTTATTTGAAACTATTAGCATTTAATATAAATAACAAAAACATTTTGAAGAAGGTTCAAACAATTCAATAAATAAAATTCAAAAAATTATTTAAATTAAAAAATTTTTAAGAGCTATAGATTAGAAAAATAATTTAAATTTCTAGGAAATAAATGCGTCTGTAATTAAAATTAGAGCTATATAGCAATTACTATAATTGTTATATAACTCTAATTTTAATTCTCACTTATAAACCTTCATGATTATCGTATATTACTTCTTGATGTTGGGCGAACTGATGGACAATTGTCTAGTGCTCTGGCCATTGGTACCACAGGCGTTTTAGGATCTAATTCTGGTTGGGGTCATGGATGTTTGTTAATGGTTCGGAATCCACGTTAAACGGTAGGTTCCAGTCTAATTAGCCTAAAGTGTACAAAACAAAATGACCGTAGAGCGACAAATCAAACCAAATCCAAAAAATCTGAATTCCTTGTCATAATTAACGACAGTCCTGTATTGCAGGAGGTATTTTTAATAAGAAACGAATTATATCTGACTGTTTATTTTTTTAGCATACCGATACCGAATAGTTTTTGTGAACCGTTCATTACATTTCGAATAACACCAGATTAAAAAAAATTAATATTCTAACTCATTGAATATTTTCAAAACTTAAATGTATACTTTCAAGTTATTTTAAGCACAAAAATTCTTTTACCATTCTAATTATTAACATTTTTGTCTCAAAATGACATCATATGCAAACTTTTATAAGTTTTTTGAAAACTATCAATATTCAGTGGTTACTTTCATTACTTTATAAATTAGGCCATTGCTTCAATTTTTTCCTTTCTTCAAAACGTGCCAATTGGCCATCCTTGGCGAAGCGATGCTTAATTTAAAAAAATTTTACTTCGTTTATCAGAAACGAACTGTAAATAGGATTTGCCTTTTTTTCTTAACAGGTGGTTTGGGTAGGATACAGTTTCTTAAAAATAATCTATTATAAACAAAGTTAATATTTAATAATCAAAAATTACAGCACATCATGTTTTGACTTCTAATGTCCCTATCTAAAAGAAGTTTAGCAAAAGAACTTTTGATGACATCAATTACTGAAAATATATCAATTTAATTTTTGTCATTGCATTCATTGAATTCTTTTAATTATTTTTTAACCCCTTAAAAATCATTTTTAAAATGCATTTTTATCCTCAAAACATTTTTTGTACTAAAATCGAAAACATACATAGTTATAATTATGATCAATAGGTTTTTATATTTATTTATTATTATCACTCAAAATCAGATATAAAATAAGCCAATATAAATGCACATTAGAATTGGAACTGTAATTCTCATATTCATTGCCAGATCTTTTGAGATACTATACACAGCTACTATTACCGCTAAGAGTATCTTCACTTTCATTCATTTCGTAAAAAATGAATGAAAGTGAAGTTCATTACGTTACATTCAACGTTACATTACGAAATTACATATTCATTTTATAAAAAATGAATGTAACATAAAGGCAAGCGGTAATAATCAATAAAGTAGCTCCATACCAATCTTTAGAATACTGAATGACATCGAGTCAGATATGTCAAAACATAGAAATTTAATAGAATGGCAGTTACAAGTTGTACAATATCATGAATGGCCTGTTGTTTGTCTTAGAATGATTACAATGTAGCCATGAATACTAGTTTAATTCAGAATTAAATATAAATTTTCGCACGAGTTAGTTAGTGTTAAAGAAATAAATAAAAATAAGAAAAAAGATAATTATAGGTAAAAATAAATATGAAATACTAATATACTAGAAATAAGCTGTTTAAATTTCTTTTATATGTCCTCATTACCTTTATTATTAAATAATTTATAAAAAATACTCAAATATCACAATTTATTCTCTTTTATTTTTTTCAATAAAAATAATGTTGTAATTAACAAGCAATTATTTTAATTCTTTGTTTTTTTATCAAAGTAGAATAGTTAAATTCTGCTAGAATTAACGATTTTAAAAATTGGGTGTTATTATTAAATTGGTTGTTAATTGTTATAATTATTGATTATTTAATTTATTAGCAGCTGCATACATGCTATAGTGTTAAAAACGTTATTAAAAGTAGTTATGTTTAATGATTTATTTTCTGGGTACATCAGTGATGTTTTTTATTAAATAATTATGGTAATAAAGGCTAAAAAATAAATAAAATAAAAAGTTATAACAAAAACTTAACGGTTATCCCTAATATATTCGTATTTCATATTTATATGAAGCAAGGATTAATTTTTAAGGATAATGTAGCAAAATTCTTAAAAATTAATTTAATTAAAAAAAATCTAACACTTTACGGCTGCCATACTGCTAAACTAATATAAACGTTGTATTAGTTCTGAATCTGGTCAGCAAAACATCTTTGAATTGTTGCTGTTGCTGTGGTCGTATCCCCTGAAGAGTACAAGAAAATCAAATATCGTGTGCTCCCGAATAATATTGGTTTTGTTGATTGCCCGCTATATCCTTTTCCGAAGGATGGTCCAGACAATACATGGCGACTGCAACTGTTGGGCAATCAAAGCCGTGATGAGAAATGAGCTCGACAGGGCAGTTGCCACAGTTTGGTATTTTTTAAAACCATCAGCAGAAATTTTCATATATTTGTGGTGCTTCATCCTTAATCTTATGAGCTGTTTTTCTGTTCACATTTAGTTCTGTAATTTGGTATTTAGTTTTAATCTTAGAAGGAATTATAAGTTTAGATTTTGCCAAGGCATTTTCATCTGCAAGGGAAGTAGGAATGGCAGTCTGATCCAGACTTCTAGCATTTTTCGCCAAAAAATCTTCAATTTAATTAAATTCCAAATCCACATGAGCAAGGATCCATTGTAGGATACACATTTTGTGCAAGTAATAAATTTGTTTTAAAGAGATAATGTTCATGATCATACTTTAAAAACCTTTATTAAGAGCTTGTAAGGCAGACCTTCAGTCATTGAAGATAGTAATTCCATTCATTTGTTGTGATGGAGGTAGACAGACTCGTAGTATTTATATTTATTTTAATTTTTATTAACAATTTTTCATGAATTACTTTTTATGCGTAATAATAAATTGCGTTTGATAAAAAAAAAGGTAATTTAAAAATATTTTTTACAAAACGTAATTTGTTTTTAAATATACTATCAACCTTTTAACGATTAACATTAATTTAAAATGAATTGCAACTTTTTAAAAGTATAAATTTATCAATAATTTTAAAATGTTTTTGTCGTTGTCGTATCCCACATGGAAGGAGGGAAGAGGGGTGCAGCTTCTGTTCTGATGGAGCACCCGTAGGTAGAAGTCTGACTTCTGCTCCGTGTCGCTCTTAGAGTCATAAGAGACCAGGACCTACCGCTTAGAGTGGATTCCGAACCACTACAAACATCCAGGGCACCACCGTGACTCGAACCCGAAACCTGTCGCACCGAGCGCCAGAGCGCTAGACACTGGGCCATTCAGGCCCAAAAATGTGTTTTTAAATTATTTGAAAAAAATAACAGTTTAATATATTTTGATTTTTTTTTTTTTTTAATTTTATGTACAAATATTTTTCATCCAAATGTGTAAAAAACAGCATGAATCACTTTTTTTATTCCTAATTTTTTTTTTCAATTTCGCTTTCTGCTGTATTGTATCATTAAAAAAATCAAGTTATTTACGAAAATCAAACAAAATAATGTCGAAAGAAAACAAAATAATAAGCGTCAAATAAGATGAAATAATGAAAAAAAAATTGTTAAGTAAAAAGAAAAAACAATAAAGTTAAATATAAAATTATTAAATTAAATTCATTTTTAACAATCGATGAAACATTCGAAGATCAAAATCTTTTTATTTTTAATTACCTTTATTTAAATGAGAATTATTTTTTAAGTATCAGTTTTCATATATTAATCTTTTTTTTTTTATGTTACGAAATGATTTAAATTTTAATTTTTTTACTTGCAT
Source organism: Caerostris darwini (assembly GCA_021605075.1). Taxonomy (NCBI): domain Eukaryota; kingdom Metazoa; phylum Arthropoda; class Arachnida; order Araneae; family Araneidae; genus Caerostris; species Caerostris darwini. Next base: position 141,762 of record BPLQ01008424.1, on the reverse strand, counting down.
GACATTTTCATGTAAAATACTTAAAAATTAATCTTTTTTTAGCTAATTTAATCTTTTTTTTATTTTGTTACTTATATAACTATTTCGTAACTTGACCTTTATTATAATTTCATAATAACGCGTTATTTCTACTTATTTATGCCTGTTGTTTTCAAAACATGAGTTTTTTTACATTTTCCTCGGTATTATTTTGTTAGTCATAATATTTTATGAATTCGTTATTTTGGTATTTCTATTAACATAATGTAATCTCATAAATACATTACAAATGTTTTTAAATCCAAATAAATCATATGTTAAATTTAATATATATGCTTTTAACTGGATATTTATATTAAGATATGTTAAGAAATTTTCAGAGTATTTATTATGTAATCTATGGAAACATTTCACAGTTATTCAAAAAATAAAAGATATTTAATTAAATATATGTCTTTTAATTTTCTCAATTCTTTTAATTATGGATTACTGTATTTATATTTTGTAAATAATTGTGAGGAATGATTTAATTTGTAATTGTATTAATTCTACATAATAATTTACTAAATATACATCCTGACATTAAAACTGAAATAGGTCATGTTTGAAACATAAATGATTTATATTGAAATGTACTTATTTTTCCAATTAATATGCTTTTAGATTTCATTTATTATTTATATTTAATTATAAGGGCCTCAATGGCCAAGTGTCTGGCATTCAGTACCACAGGTTTCGGGTTCGAGTCCCGGAAGTGCCATGGATGTTTGCAAGTGGTTCGGAATCCACTTTAAACCGTAGGTTCCGATCTAACAGGATCGTAGAGCGTTGCGGGGGTATTGTTACTCCGTGTCCATAGCTTATCTTCAAGCTACATTCACCTCCTGTGTAGTGCTAAGTGAGTAACGTCGGTGCCGCACTTGCCTAGTGTTTGACACTTGTCTAAGTGTTTGGCAGTTGCATTAAAACACACAAAAAAATTTAGTTAGAATATACGTAGTAAGTGAATTTAAATTGTTAATATTTGAAATTATTTTTATGTCAAGTACTTTTATTCTTATGTAAAGTTGTAACCGTGCTTCCTCCTATGCACTGCAAGAGCGCCCCCTGTGGCGTACAGGATAAATGGTCAGTAGGCTTCGAGAGTCTCACCCGAGAGGAAGTACGGCCCAACCTGCGCTACAGCTGAGTAAAATTTAGTTTAAAGTCTAATATCCTGAGAGGAAAGACATTTAGCACTGTGTATTTGTTGGCCTACAGACTATCACTTGGAAAGGAAGTATATTTCACGCATCCAGCGCGTTCCTGAGTATTCGGGTTTATGGCTTAGAAGTTGAATCCTTTACGAATTTATAAATATATATATTTAAATCTATTACATATTGTACGTATTAAATAATGTCTCTGTGTGGTGCTTGTGCGTGTGTAAATAAAGCTGTGAGGTCTGAAATGTGAGGCTAAAGCTATGAGGTCTAATCTCAGCCCAACCACGCCCAGTTACAATCTAGCTGCACAACCACAGCACTATTATGTCAAGTATGTTTATTTTTATGTGAAGTATTTACCTCGATTGTTTTAAATTTCCAATGAATTAGCTTTTTTAAATAATGTCAGAAATATGGGATTTATTGCAATATTCGTCACATTCCTAAGCATTCTGTAACGGATTTTAAAACTTTTAATAAAAATAAATCGAATTTGCTTTCTTCTAAAAGAGAAAAATAAATCTTATATATATTACTGAATTAAATTGATCTTTTATACAGTGATTTAGTTTGTTATTTTGCTTTTCTAGATAATATATTCAAGACATTATCCTCCTAATCCTGAGCCTGAAAGAAGGCCATTTGTAAAATTCAGTATAATCTATCTTCCTTTTTATTAATGAGAATTTTAGATTCTATTCACTTTATATTTTTTTAAATTCTATTCATTCGTGGTATGTTAAGAAATTTTTAAATCACATGGTATCTATTCTATGGGAATATTTCAAAGTCATTAAGTAGACAAAAAAAAAATTTGAGATGACTAATGAAATTAGAATTTATTTTAGATTCTTAAAGAAATAAAGTACTATTATAAATCCTACTGAAATATTTCATCGGATTTGGATCTTTAATAATTTTTAATTCCTTGTATTAATTTGCTAACTTTCTTTGTATTTTTTATTTCTTGTATTGCTCAATTTCTTCTTTTACTTACCTTGAAATTGAATGAAGTTTATAAGCTACATGCATATGTGGCCCTCAATACATAAGTTTCAATTTTTGAATTTTTTAGATTGTTCTCTCTATTATTTTATGTGCTACAATATTTTTTAAATTTAATATTTTGTTATTTTTACTTATTTTTACAACTCCAAAATTAAATAGTCACGTGGCAAAACGTATAAAGATGTATCCTCTTTATCATTATCATCAGTGTAAGATCCCCATGGTCGGCCAAGGCAGTCTGTTGGGGCTGTTAGCTCTACAGTAAATTAAACCGGGACCTACAGTTTAAAGTGGATTCCGAACCACTACAAACATACGTGGTACAGTCTAGACTTGAACTAGAAATCTCTGACACCGAGCTAGACAGAGTGCTAGTCACTCGGCCATCAGACCCTTATAAAGATATATACAGCATAAAAAAATTATGTATCGTAAAAAAAGAGGTATCTTATTAAGTTTTCGAAAATTTTCATATATGCTTAATGAATACTAAAGAAATGGCATTTTTAAATTAATACAATAAAATATTTAATTTGATTATTTAATTAATATTTGATGTCATACATATGGGACTTATGCATATTGATGTTATTGTTTTACATATTAGTCAATATCGATGGGCGTTTTTAAATACCATCACTAAAGTATGCTAAGAAATTTTCAAACCCTTCTCTATTTCATTTATGAAAATCCTTTGCTATCATTAAACTAGTACAAGACTTGATATATTGATATATTTATAAGAAATTTTTAAAAAATGTTAAAACAAATCCTATAATATATTCGACTTGATTTTTTATTGACTATTTTGTGGCACGAATTGATTTTTTTACGATATCAGTGGGCTTCGTGTTCCACTTACACTCAAGAACCAAAACATTATGACCACCCCTACATTTTGCAATGAACTCGCCTCGTACCTCGTGGAAGGCACGTGATCAGATGAAAGTGGTATTTAACTGGTATTAAGTGGTGGTATTAATCCATGCCAAGGCGGGTTGAAGCTGTGTTGCGCGCCAAAGGTGGGCCAACTCGTTATTGACAGGTGGTCATAATGCTTTGGCTCTTGAGTATATGTATTCTACGAACAGCCCAGCGATGGGTAATGAAGAGGAGGGTTTTAAAGGTGGATGCTTCTCATTTGGGGGGATATATGGCAGCAAACAAAGGAAAATTCCTCTAGGCAGTCCTAATGCTACTATTACTATAACACCGCACCACATCACTGTGCCTGGAGCTGAGATACTCCTTTACAGTTTGGGAATAATGTGGGTGAAATTGAATGGACATATGATGGGGGTGAAAAACCATTCGTAAAATTCAATTGTGGCAATACAGAAGCTGAACAATGAGGAAATATTTTACAAAAGCAGGAGAAAATATCAAAAAAATTAAAAATTAAGAAAGGGAAAATTTTGGAATGCGAGAATGTAAAAAATATTTGAAATTTGAGCGCAAATTATTTGAAAAATTTAAAAACAATGCAATACAATAAACACAACATTGTAGAATATATAAATCAGAGAGCGGAAGGAATATTACAAGAATAATTAGAAGAGGAGTAACACCTAATAAATAACTGGACAGTAGATTGGGTTTGGTTTGTTTCGCTATGGTCATTTTGTGCACATTTTGGGCTAATTAGACTGGAACTGACAATTTAACAAGGATTCAGAACCACTAACAAACAACCATGCCATCCCCAGCATTCGAACCTGAACGTCTGAGGTACCAAAGGCCGCTGAAATTTTGGAGGAATTTAATTGTGGAAATTTAATATTTAATGTACTTACTGTACAGAATAATGATTTATTTGTAGATTTTCTACTTAATAATAATCTCTAAATCTTAACTGAAAATACAATTAATAATAAAAGAATTTACTAAGATTTTTTTCTGTAAAAAGTGATAAATATAAATTTTTAGTACCATGAACTATGTTGATAGTTTATGAAATATGTTGAATAATGTAAATTTTTATTGCATAAAAGAGTAATATACCATATGTATATTGCTTTAAAAAGTTAATTAATAAATCAAATAGTTTAAAAATTTATATTCTGCGTGATTCGAACCTGAAGCCTGTTTGGACTTCTAGATTGTCTCCTTGTTTCTGAAAACAGCGACTTTAAGAAACGCCACCTGTTAACTGGAACCTAAGCTTTCTTACAGGCTAGCTGCATCTATTCTATTTGTTACTTAACATATTTTGTTGTCCTAAATTATGTTAACAAATTTTAATATCATTTTCTATCTATTTCATGAAACCTTTCCCACAGGCATTAAACAGATAAAGTACTTCGGAAGAGGACTAACATCTATTTCAGTCTTCACAAAAGAAAATCCTATAAAGTATTTGATAAAAGATCTTTCGAAGTCCATAAAAAAAAGCTAGAATAAATCCACCCTTTGCTATCTCCGGGAATCATGGGTCGCCCGAATTAGATATTGATTGGACTCGGGCTTTACGAAGATAAAAAGCTCGAGTGGAGCTCTTTTTTCGCATGTTTGCGCAAAGATTCTTGAATGTCTTTTCACGGCCTCTCCCCTTATCCACCTCCCCCCAGATCTTTTAATGGACAAAGAACTCCCCAAAGATTTCAGAACTTACAACAAGAAACGAAAGTAATTCTTTCTTATACCTGATTTCACTGCGTTTCTGGTAAACAACTTTTTTTTTATTTTTGTGATGCTTCTTCTTTATTGTAATATTTCCCTTGGAAGTGGATTCAAATAATCGATCCATAAATCTTAGTGGTAGCTTATAATAAAAAAAATCTGTCGTGATTTTGTCTCATACCATTTAAGAAAAAAAAATTGGAATTGAAAATTGAATTATATTATTATTCCCGAATAATGGGTATTCTGAGCTGTAGTCATCCGCCGCTAAAATGACAGATACGTAGCAAATTCAGCGCTACCAAAGATGTATAACGGAGAACCTATTACACTATGCCTACAATTAATGAAACACAACGGTGTTTATTTTACATTGAAAATATGACTTAAATATCATTATCATTGACGCAGCAGCCCCATGGTGAGTCACGACGTCTGCTTACTGGCAGACTTAAAGATAGGAGATGCCTTCTTTTTACATGGTAAGCTTATTAGCCCTACTCCCATATTGACCGGGACCAACGGTTTAAAGTGAATTCCGAACCATTATAAACATCAATGCCACCGCCAGTATTCTAACAGTCCTCCTCCTACTATTACTAATACAAAACCACATCACTGTGCCTCCCGCTGAGTTGCCCTTTTATAGTTTGGGAATGATGTGTTTGAGAAGAAGCCTGATTGGGCTGTGTGACGCCCTACGGTCATATGAGACAGGGACCTACGACTTAAAGTGGATTTCGAACCACTCTACAAACATCCACAGCACCGTCGAGATTCGAACCCGAAACATGGGGTACCGAGCGCCAGAGCGCAAGCCACTAGATCATCAGGCCCGTAACTAAACAGTCCGACTATCGATGCGAAACGTTTCATGCACATTGTCTCATTTGTCATTTTCTGAAAACAGCGATTTTAAGAAACGCCACCTGCTATTTGAACCTAAGATTTCCTTCAGCTTAGCTGCATATATTCTATTTACTACCTAAAAATTTTGTTTTCCTAAATGACGTTAACAAATTTTAATAGCATTTTCTATCTATTCCACGGATCCTTTCTCACAGGCATTAAATAGAAAAATACTTCGGAAGAGGACTAACATCTATTTCAGTCTTCAACAAAGAAAATCCGATAAAATAAATATAAAGTATTTGATAAAAGATCTTCCGAAGCTCATAAAAAGAAATCCAGACTAAATCCCCTCTGCTATCTCCGGGAATCATGGGTCGCCCGAATTAGATATTGATTGGACTCGGAGTTCGCGAAGACAAGAAGCTCGAGTGGGATTCTTTCTTCGCATGTTTGCGCAGAGACTCTCGAACGTCTTTTCGCGGCATCGCCCCTTGTCCGCCTCCCCCCAGATCTCTTAATGGACAAAGAACTCCCCAAAGATTTCGGAACTTACAAGAAAAGAATTACTTTCATTTTTTGTTGTACCTGATTTCGTAGCGTTTCTGGTAAACATTATTTTTTTCCTTTGTGATGCTTCCCCTTTATTGTAATATTTCCATTGGAAGTTGATTCAAATAATCGATCCATAAATCTCAGCGGTAGCTTATAATAATAAAAATCTATCATTCCTGTCTTACTTCATTTAACTCAATAAAAAAATTGAAAAATGATTATGTTGTTTTTCCCGAAAGGTGGTTATTCTGAGCTGAAGTCATAAGCTATTAAAATGGCAGATATGTAGCAAATTCAGCGTTAACAAGGTTGTATAACGGAAACTCTATTACACTACGCCTACGAATAACGAAACACAACAAACTCAATTCAGGCTCGTAGTGTCCTAAGGGCCAATTGGCTAGTTTTCTTGCCGTTGGGGTCGCAGGCTTCAGGTTTGAATCCTGGTTGCGCTATAGATGTGTTTTACTGGTTTAGAATTCACGTTAAGCTGGTCCCGGTCTAGTTAGTCCGAAAATAAATGAAGACAATGAAATTTTCAAAGTAGAATAACGTTGTTTATTCTACTTTGAAAATATGACTTATTCATCATCATCATTAGCGCAACAGTCCCATGATGGGCCAAAATTTTTAGACATGAGATGTTTTCTTTTTACAGGGTAAGAATGTCAGCCCTACACCCAAATCTCTACATCCATATTAAACGAGACCTACTAATGGGGATTTCGAACCACTACAAACATACATAGCACTTCGGTACTCGAATTCGAAACCTGTGTTACCTAGAGCCAGAGCTCTTGCCACTCGACCATCAGGCCTAGCTAAACAGTCCCACTATATGTGCGAGACGTGTCACACACATTGTCACATTCGTTAACGAATCTCCGTGTTTTTAAAAACAGTGATTGTAAGTAAGAAACGCCACTTGCTAATTTGAAACTAAGCTTTCCTGCAGCCTAGCTGCGTATATTCAATTTATTACCTAAAAATAGTGTTCCCCTTAAATTACTTTAACAAATTTTAATAGCATTTCTATCTACCCTTTCTCACAGGCCTTAAACCGATAAAATACTTCGGAAGAGGACTGCCATATATTTCAGTCTTCGAAAAAGAAAATCCTCTAAAGTATTTGATAATAGATCTTTCGAAGCCCATAAAAAAAACTCCAGACTAAATCCCCCTCTGCTATCTCCGGGAATCATGGGTCGCCCGAATTAGATATTGATTGGACTCGGGGTTCACGAAGACAAGAAGCTCGAGTGGTATTTTTTCTTCGCATGTTTGCGCAAAGACTCTCGAGTGTCTCCCCTTGTCCACCTCCCCCTACATCTCTTAATGGACAAAGAACTCCCCAAAGATTTCAGAACTCATAAGAAAAGAATTACTTTTATTACTTGTTGTGCCTGATTTCATAGCGTTTCTGGTAAACATCTTTTTCTTTCTTTGTGATGCCTCCCCTTTATTGTAATATTTCCCTTGGAAGTTCATTCAAATAATCGATCCATAAATCTCACACCTTTTAAGACAATAAAAGATTAAGAAATTGTTATGTTGTTTTTCCAGAAGGATGAGCATTCTGATATGTAGTCATCCATCGCTAAAAGGACAGGCATGCAGCAAATTCAGCGCTACCAAGATTGTATAACGGGGAACATATTACACTATGCCTATGATTAATGAAACACAGCTCAGGCTCGTAGCGTCCTAATGGCCAATTGGCTAGTTTTCTTGCCGTTGGTATCGCAGGCTTCAGGCTACGTTATGGATGTGTGTTAATGGTTTGGAATCCACGTTCTGCTGTAGGTCCCCGTATAGTTAGTAGGAAAATAAATTAACACAATGAAATTTTCAAAGTAGAATAACGTTGTTTATTCTGCTTTGAAAATATGACGTATTCATCAACATCATTGACGCAACAGACCCATTATGGGAAAAGGTCGTCTCCTTACTGGCAGGTTTCTAGATATATGTTTTCTTTTTACGGGGTAAGGTTGTCCGCCCTACTCCCAACGTTCTACAACCATATTAGACGAGGGACCTACGGTTTAAAATGGATTCCGAAAGACTGACAAACTTCCATGCCACGCCAGGATTCGACGTTGATGCCTGTGGTAACAACGGTCACTGCGCTAGACAATTCTATTAGGCCGTTCGCAAAGTACAATCTATAGAGTCCGATTATATGTGCAAGACGTGTCACATTCATCATCGAGTCTCTTTGTTTCTGAAAATAGCGACTTTAAAAAACGCCACCCATTAATTGGAATCTAAGCTTTCTTGCAGCCTAGCTGCGTATATTTTATTTACTACATAAAATATTTTTTTCTTCTAAATTACGTTAACAAATTTTAATAGCAGTTTCTATCTATTACCTATCAACCCTTTCTCACAGGCATTAAACAGATAAAATACTTCAGAAGAAGACTCCGCAAAAGAAAATCCTATAAAGCATTTGATAAAAGATCTTTCGGAGCCCATAAAAAGAAATCCACACTAAATCCACCCTGTGCTATCTCCGGGAATCATCGGTCGTCCGAATTAGATATTGATTGGACTCGGGGTTCACGAAGATAAGAATCTCGAGTGGGGTTCTTTCTTCGCATGTTTGCGCAGTGACTCTCGAATGTCTTTTCGCGGCCTCCCAGATCTCTTAATGAACAAAGAACTCCCCAAAGATTTCGGAACTTGTAAAAAAGAATTACTTTCATTTCTTGTTGTACATGATTTCAGAGCGTTTCTGGTAAACATCTTTTGTGTATGTGTGTGTGATGCTTGTCCTTTATTCTAATATTTCCCTTGGAAGTGGATTCAAATAATCGATCTATAAATCTCAGTGGTAGATTATAATAATAAAAATTTATCATGACTCTGCCTCATACCTTTAACCACAATAAAAGATTAAAAAATTATTTTATTTTTTCCGGAAAGGTGAGTATTCTGAGCTGTACTCATCCGCCGCTAAGTAGCAAATTCAACTCTATTAAGGATGTATAAGAAACCTATTACATTATGCCTATGATTAATGAAACACAACTTTGCTTGTTCAACATTCAAAATATTACATATTCATCATCATCATTGCTGCAACATCCCCATGGTCGGCCAAGGCCGTCTTCTACTGGCAGATTTATACCTTTTTCTTGTTACGGTGAAGGATTGCCAAGTCCACGCCCAACGCTCTACAGCCATATTTGACCGGGATCTACGATTTAAAGTGGATGCCGAACCACTACAACATGCACGGCCCCGCCGAGATTCGAACTCGAAACCTGTGGTAGAGCCAGAGCACTACCTCGCGGCCATCTGGATTTAACATGGATTGGGAACCACTAACAAACATTTCTGCCATCACCAGGATTCGAAGTAGAAGCCTGTGGTACCAGGTACCATAGTTCTAACCACTCGACCATCAGTCCCTTTATAGATAAACAGTCCGATTATATGTGCGCAACGTGTCACATACATTATCACATTCGTCAACAAAGCTTCTTGTTGCTGAAAACAATGACTATAAGAAACGCCACCTGCTGATTTCAATTTAAGCTTTCCTGCCGCCTACCTGTGTATATTTTATTTATTACCTGAAAACATTGTTCTCCTAAATTACGTTAACAAATTTTAATAGCGTTTTCTATTTATTCCATTAACCCTTTCTCACAGGCATGAAACACAGAAAATACTTCGGAAGATTACTAACATCTATTTCTGTCTTCGAAAAAAGAAGATCCTATAAAGTATTTGATAAAAGATCTTTCGAAGCCCATAAAAAAAATTCCAGACTAAATCCCCCCTCTGCTATCTCCGGGAATCATCGGTCGCCAAAATTAGATATTGATTGGACTCGGGGTTCGCGAAGATAAGAATCTCCAGTGGGATTCCTTTCTTTGCATGTTTGCACAGAGACCCTCGGATGTCTTTTTACGGCCTCTCCCATTGTCCACCTCCCCCAGATCTCTTAATGGATGAATAACTCCCCAAAGATTTCACAACTTATAAGAAAAGAATTACTTCCTTTTCTTGTTGTACCTGATTTCATAGCGTTTCTGGTAAACATCTTTTTTTTGTAATTTATTGTAATATTTCCCATGGAAGTTAATTCAAATAATCGATCCATAAATCTCAGTGGTAGCTTATGATAATAAAAATCTGTCATGAATCTGCGTCATACCATTTACGACAGTAAAAAATTGAAAAATTATTATATTATTATTCCCTAATAGTGGGAATTATGAGCTGTAGTGATCTATCTCTAAAATAAGATATGTAGCAAATTCAGTGCTATCAAGCATGTATAATGGAAAACCTACAACACATGCCTACGATTAATGAACCACAATGCTATTTTTTCTACATTGAAAATATGACTTATTCATCATAATCATTGGTGCAACATCCCCATATTGTGCCACGGCCTTTAACGATAATAAAAGATTGAAAAATTATGTTGTTTTTCCAGAAGTGTGAATATTATGAGCTGTAATCATCCGCCTTTAAATTGACAGATATGTTACAAATTCAGCGTTACCAAGGATGTATGACTAAGAGCCTATTCCATTATGACTATGATTAATGAAACACAACGTTGTTTATTCTACATTGAAAATATGACTTATTCATCATCATTGTTGGCATAACAGCCCCATAGTGGGCCAAGGCCGTCTGCTTACCAGCAGTTTTCTAGACATTAGATGTTTTCTTTTTATGAGGTAAGGTTTTCTGCCCTACACCCAACGCTTTACAGTCGTATTAGAAAGATACCTACGGTTTAAAGTGGATTCCGAACCACTCAAAAACATCCGTGCCCACGCCAGGATTTGCAGTTGACGCCTGTGGTACCAACGGCCACAGCGCTAGAAAATTCCATCAGGCCGCTAGCAAATGAAAAGCTAAACAGTCCGATTATCTTGGCGAGACGTGTCACATACATTGTCAAATTCGTCAACGAATCTCAATGTTTCTGAAATCTATGACTTTAAGAAATGCCACCTGTCAATTTGAACCTAAGCTTTCCTGCAGCCCAGCTGCGTATACTCTATTTATTATCTAAAAATATAGTTTCTCCTAAATTACCTTAACAAATTTTAATTTCATTTTCTATCTATTCCATGAACCCTTTCTCACAGGCATTAAACACATAAAATTCTTTGTAAGAGGACTAACATGTATTTCAGTCTTCGAAAAAAGAAAATCCTGTAAAGTATTTGATAAAAGATCTTTCGAAGCCCATAAAAAAACTCCAGACTAAATCCCCCCTCTGCTATCTCCGGGAATCATGGGTCGCCCGAATTAGATATTGATTGGACTCGGGGTTCGTGAAGATAAGAAGCTCGAGTGGGGTTCTTTCTTCGCATGTTTGCGCAGAGACTTTCGAGTGTCTTTTCGCGGCCTCTGCCATCGTCCACCTCTTCCCACATCTCTTAATGGACAAAGGAATCCAAAAAGATTTCACAACTTATAAGAAAAGATTTACTTTCGTTTCTTGTTGTACCTGATTTCATAGCGTTTCTGGTAAACATCTTTTTTTTTTCTTTGTGATGCTTCTCCTTTGTTGTAATATTTCCTTGGAAGTTGATTCAAATAATCGATTCATAAATCTCAGTGGTAGCTTATAAAAATAAAAATTTATCATGATTCTACCTCACACATTTTACAACAATAAAACATTTGAAATTTATTATTTTTTTATTCCCCAAATGGATTTTCTGAGTTGTACTCATCCATCGCTATAATGATAGATATGTAGCAAATTTAGCGCTACCAAGCACGCATAATGGAAACCCCTTACACTATGCCTATGATTAAACGTTGCTTATTTTACATTGAAAATATCAATTATTCATTATCATCATTGGCATAATAGCCCCATGGTTGGTCAAGACCGTCTGCTTACCGGCAGATTTCTAGATGTTTCCTTTTTACGAGGTAAGGTTGTCAGCCCTACGCCTAACGCCTTACAGCCATACTAGACAGGGACCTACGATTTAAAGTGGATTCTGAACTACTATCATATATCAATGCCACCGCGAGGATTCAAACCTGAAGCCTGTTTGAACAGTAGTAGCAAACGATACTAAATTATTAACAATGGAAATATAAAAGACAGGAAGATATTAACATCTGATAAGAGATAATTAGCAAAGTATATAGCTAAACATAGTGCGTAGCGTCCCACACCAAAGCCGTCTATCAGTGCGTGATGTTTCACACCCATTGTTACATTCGTCATAGTAACTCCCTGTTTCTGAAAACAATGGCTATGAGAAACGTCACCTGCTAATTTGAACATATGCTTTCCTGCAGCCTAGCTGCGTATTATTACAGCGTACTTATCAATCATCGTCATTAGTGCAACATCCCCATGGTGGGCCAAGGCCTTCTGCTACTGTCAGATTTCTAGACGAACATGTTTTCTTGTTACGGTGTAGGATTGCCAGACATACGCACCACGTTCTACAGCCATACTTGACCGGGACCTACGGTTTAAAGTGGATTCCGGACCACTCAAAAGCTTCCATGCCACCGCCAGGATTCGATATTTTCGCCTGTGGTACCAAAGGCAACAGCTGAAACCAATTCCATCACACCTCTAGCAAAGTACAAGCTAAAGAGTCTGACTGTCTATGCGAGAGGTGTCACATACATTGCCACAATCGTCATCATGTCTCCTTGTTTCTAAAAACAATGAGTATAAAAAACGCCACGTGCTATTTTGAACCTAAGCTTTCCTCCAGCCTAGTTGTATATATTCTATTTATTGCCTAAAAATAATGTTCTCCTAAATTACGTTAACAGATTTTAATAGCATTTTCTGTCCATTCCACGAACCCTTTCTCACAGGCATTAAACAGATAAAATACTTCGGAAGAGGACTAACATCTATTTTAGTCTTCGACAAAGAAAATCCTATAAAGTACTTGATAAGAGATCTTCCGAAGCTCATAAAAAAAATCTAGACTAAATTCGCCCTCTGCTATCTCCGGAAATCATCGGTCGCCCGAATTAGATATTGATTGGACTCGGGGTTCACGAAGATAAGAAGCTCAAGTGGGTTTTTTTTTTCGCATGTTTGCGCAGACTCTCGAACGTCTTTTCACGGCATCGCCCCTTGTCCACCTCCCTCCAGATCTGTTAATGGACAGAGAACTCCCCAAACATTTCAGAATTTATAAGAAAAGAATTACTTTCGTTTCTTTTTGTACCTGATTTCAGAGCGTTTCTGGTAAACATTTTCTTCTTTTCTCTGTATTCTTCTTCTGCTTCTCCTTTATTGTAATATTTCCCTTGGAAGTTGATTCAAATAATCGATCCATAAATCTTAGTGTTAGCTTGTAATAATAAAAATCTATCATGATTCTGCCTCATACCATTTACGTCTATAAAAGAATTGAAAAATGATTATGTTGTTTTTCCAGAAAGGTGAGTATTATGAACTGTAGTCATTCGCCCCTAAAATGCAGATATGTAGCAAATTCAGCGCTATCAAGCATGCATATTGGGGAACCTATTACACTATGCCTATCATTAAAGAAACACAGCTTTGTTTATTCATTTTCGTTGTAGAATACTGACTTATGACTTTTTCATCAATATAATTAGATATTGAAAAATAGTGTAAGTCACAAGTTAGTATATCTTTTCTTTTCTTACCATTTTATTTAAGTGCAATTTTCATATTATCTATGCAAAACGCCAAACAATTTTTCAAATATTTTTAATTTGGTATGTTCAGCATCTTGCCACGTCAGTCGCACTACCTGATGGAAATTTTCCGGATATTCTCAAATACGACCCTAAAATGTGGGGATACCTAATTATCTAACGGATCATTGATCCGCAAATATATAAAGGATCATTAATATTTATTCATTATAATAACTTATTCATCCTCATCATTGAAGCTACAGCCCCATTGTGGACCAAGGGGTAAGGTTGTCCAGCGTCCAACGCTCTATAGCCATATTAGACCGGGACCTACAGTTTAAAGTGGATTCCACACCACTAACAGACAGCCATGCCACCACCAGGATTCGAATTTAAAGCTTCTGGTACCAATGCCCAGAGCACTAGACAATTGCCCATCAGCTATATACTAAACAGTCCGACTATCTGTGCGTGACAAATAACATACAGAACAGATACATTGTCACAATCGTCATCGTGTCTCCGTGTTTCTGAAAACTGTGACTATAAAAAAGCCACCTGCTAATTTGAACCTCAACTTTCCTGCCGCCTAGCTGTGTATAATTTATTTATTACCTAAAAATAGTGTTCTCCTAAATTACGTTAACAATAGCATTTTATATCTACCCTTTCTCACCGGCATTAAACAGATGAAAACTTCGAAAGAGGACTAACATCTATTTCAGTCTTCAAAAAAGGAAATCCTATAAAGTATTTGATAAAAGATCTTTTGAAGCTCATAAAAAATCCAGACTAAATCCACACTCTGCTATCTCCGGGAATCATGGGTCGCCCGAATCAGATATCGATTGGACTCGGGGTTCACGAAGACAAGAATCTCGAGTGGGGTTCTTTCTTCCGCATGTTTGCGCAGAGACTCTCGAGTGTCTTTTCGCGGCCCTTGTCCACCTCCTCCCACATCTCTTAATGGACAGAGAGCTCCCCAAAGATTTCTGAACTTATAAGGAAGAATTACTTTCATTTCTTGTTGTACCTGCTTTCATAGCGTTTCTGGTAAACATCCATTTTTTTTGTGGTGCTTCTCCTTTATTGTAATATTTCCCTTGGAAGTTGATTCAAATAATCGATCCATAAGTCTCAGTGGTAGCTTGTAAATAGCTTTATAAAAATCTTTCATGATGCTGTCTCACACCTTTTACGACAGTAAAAAATTGAGAAATCATTATATTATTATTCTCGAATGGTGAGTTATAGTTGTTGTAGTCATCCACTACAACAATGGCAGATATGTAGCAAATTCAGTGTTACCAAGGTTGCATTATGGAGAACCTAATTACACTATGCCTGCGATTCATGAAACAGAACGATGTTCAATCTACATTGAAAAGATGAATTATTTCATTATCATTGGAGCAACAGCTTCATGGTTATATGAGGCCGTCTGCTAACGGGCAGATTTCTAGACAGGAGATGTTTAAATTTTACGGGGAAAAGTTGTCCGCCCTACATTCAACGCTCTATAGTCATATTAGAAGAGAGCTACGGTTTAAAATGGATCCGAACCACTCACAAACATCCATGCCATTGCCAGGATTCGAACCTGAAACCTTTTTGTGCAGTAGAAGCAGACGCTGATAAAATATGAACAATGGAAATATAAAAGGCAGGAAGATATTACATCTAAGAAGAGATAATAAGCAAAGTACATAGATAAACATTGTACATTGCGTCCCTCACCGAAACCAACTGACGGTGCGGAACGTTTCACACCCATTGTCACATTCTTCATCGAGTGTCCATATTTCTGAAAAAAAATACTATAAGAAAAGCTACCTGTTAACTGTAACCTAAACAATCCTGCAGCCCAGCTGCGTATATTCTATTTATTACCTAAAAATATTGTTGCCCTAAACGACGTTAACAAATTTTAATAGCATTTTCTATCTATTCCACGAACCCTTTCTCACAGGCATTAAACAGATAAAATAGAAGAAGACTAACATCTCTTTCAGTCTTCGAAAGAGAAAATTATATACAGCATTTGATAAAAAACCTTTCCAAACCCATAAAAAAAGAATCCAGACTGAATCCACCCTCTGCTATCTCCGGGAATCATGGGTCGTCCGAATTAGATATTGATTGGACTCGGGGTTCACGAAGATAAGAAGCTCAAGTGTTGTTCTTTTTTCGCATGTTTGCGTAAAAAACTCTCGAATGTCTTTTCGCCGCCTGTCCCGTTGTCCACCTCCCCCCAGATCTCTTAGTGGACAGAGAACTCCCCAAAGATTTCACAACTTATAAGAAAAGAATTGCTTTCATTTCTTGTACATGATTTCGTAGCGTTGCTGGTAAACACCTTTTTTTTTTTTTTGGTGCTTCTCCTTTATTGTAATATTTCTCTTGGAAGTTGATTCAAATAATCGATTCATACATCTCAGGGGTAGCTTATGGTAATGAAAATTTATCGTAAGTCTGCCTTATAATATTTACGATAATAAAAGATTAAAAAATTATTATCTTGTTTTTCCAGAAGGATGACTATTCTGAGCTGTAGTCATCCATCGCTAAAATGATAGATATGTAGCCAATTCAGCGCTATCAAGGATGTATGAAGGAGAACCTATTACATTATGCCGACGATTAATGAAACACAACTTTGTTTATTCTGCATTGAAAATTTGACTTATTCATCATCATCATTGACGCAACAACCCCATGGTGGGCCAAACCCGTTTGCTTACTTTCAGATTCCGAAACATGAAATGTTTTCTTTTTTACGGGGTAATGTAGTCAACCCTACACCCAACGCACTACAGCCATATTAGAACGGGACCTACGGTTTAAAGTGGATTCCGACCCACTCACAAACATCCAAGGGACCATGGACACTCGAACACGACATCTGTGGTACGTACTATGCCAGAGCAGTACCCACTCGACTATTAGGGTTTAACATGGATTCCGAGCCACTAAAAACATCCATGCCACAGCCTTGATTCGAACTTGAAGCCTGTAGTACCAATGGCCAGACAGCTAGCCAATTGGCTATCAGCTACATAGTAATAGTCCGACTATCTGTGCGAGACGTGTCACATACGTCATCATGTCTCCGTGTTTCCGAAAACAATGAACTGTAAGAAACGCCACCTGTTAATATGAACCTAAGCTATCCTGCAGACAAGCTACTTTTTTTCTATTTATTACCTAAAAATATCTTACTTCTAAATTACGTTAACAAAATTTTAAAAGCATTTCTATCCACATGAACCCTTTCTCACAGGCATTCAACAGATAAAATACTTTGGAAGAGGACTAACATTTATTTCAGTCTTCGAAAAAGAAAGTCCTATAAAGTATTTAATAAAAGATCCTTCGAAGCCCGTAAAAAAGTCCAGGCTAAATCCACCCTTTGCTATCTCCGGGAATCATGGGTCGCCCGAATGAGATATTGATTGGACTCGGGGCTCACGAAGATAACAAGCTCGATTGGGGTTCTTTCTTCGCATGTTTGCGCAAAGACTCTCGAACATCTTTTCACGGCTTCTCCCCTTGTCCACCTCCCCTCAGATCTGTTAATGGACAAAGGAATCCCCAAAGATTTCACAACTTGTAAAGAAGAATTACTTTCATTTCTTGTTGTACCTGATTTCATAGCGTTTCTGGTAAACATCTTTTTTTTTTTCTTTTTGATGCTTCCCCTTTATTGTAATATTTCCCTTGGAAGTTGATTCAAATAATCGATCCATAAATCTCAGTGGTAGCTTATGATAATAAAAGTCTGTCATGATTCTGCGTCATACCATTTATGGCAATAAAAAAATTGAAAAATGATTGCTATTATTCCCGAATGGTGGAAATTCTGAGCTGTAATCATCTACCTCTAAAATAAGATATGTAGCAAATTCAGCGTTACCAAAGATGTATAGTGGAGGACCTATTACACTATGCCTACGATTAAAAAAATACAAAGTTGTTTATTCATTTTCAATGTAGAATGCTGACTTATGACTTGTTCATCAATATCCAATGATAAGTCAGTATATCTTCTACCTACGGGTGTCCATCTGTCGTGTCAATATGAGCAATGTCATATTGACACGACACATCACAACAGAAGCTGCCCCCTCCCTTTCACACCTTCCGTGAGAATACCGGAGTTCATGGACTTCATCTAAATATTATCGACTAAATGAGATAAGAAACAATAAATATTTTTAAAATGTATTTAATTATTTAATAATGAAATTTCTTTTATCTTATCAGTTTATTGATAAATTTCTATGTGATTTTCTTCTAGTATAATATCTAACATCAAGACAATTTTCACACTAAATTATGGATGTACAGAATTGTGCGAGTCACTTGTGTTCACTTAATTGGCCATGAACAATACAAAATTATCTAACATACATCTATTTAATGTCTTTAGATATTAAATAATCCGACTTATTAAAAAAGCAATAAGAGATTAATGCTTGATATAACTTGTCTTTATATATTATTAAATAATCCGACTTATTAAAAAGTAAAAGAGATTAATGCTTGATATAACCTTTAATTAAGTGTTTTAGTCCTGGTTCGACTTTTTGTAGAAACTTCAGCTCAAAAGATGCTAATCAAATGCTTTTTATCATTTTATAGATTTATTTATTGTTTTTATCCTTTTATTTTTTCGATGTTAATACTTGTGCCTAAAAAAATGTCTTCAGCATATTTGTTTTGACCCTAACATTCTTTTCCTTTTAGTGTATTATTCGGTAATAACAACATTTAATTTGCTTATTTCAATTTTAAAATGTATCATGTTTTTGGTAATAAATATCGTAGAGATAAAAAAAATATTCATATAGATTGGGATTCTCCATTCAGATTAGAATTTTTTTGACTGAGAATCTGATCTCCTAATCAACCACAAAATTATTTTTCTATTGTTCCAAGATTTTCTTTTCTTTATTAAACTAAAGTTTTTCCGGGTTAAATATTTTAACATGCAAAAATCTTTCAAAAAATTACCAATTATAATTAAGTATAATATATATTTGATGAGACAGACCCCCGATATAAACCTGATCTTTGTATATTCCATATGACATTTTCAGATACATTATGTTTTACTGTAAATATCTTGTTTTTGTTCTAATGTAGCTATCAATAAAGAGATAGTTAAACTTTTATGACATAAGCAAGAGTTGCACCGATTTTACTCATTTAGTACTACCCAGAGGACACTTGCAGTTTGAAGATATGCTATGGACGCAAGTAACACTACTCCCACAAATAATTAATATTATCATTTTTCTAGTCATTATAATTTTTAAATGCTTTTTTTTTCTAATGCAGCTGGCAATATAAGACAGTTATCTTTATGCCAAAAGCAAGGGCTACACGCTGTAACTCGTTTAACACTACCCATGCTTTAACACTATCGTTTAACACTACTTGCGGATACGCTACGTACGTAGAGTAACACGTAACACCACCCCCACAAAGTTCTACGATCCTATTAGACCGGAATCTACGGTTTAAAGTGGATTCCGAACCACTACAAAAATCCATGACACCACCGGAACTCGAACCCGAAACCTGTGGTACCGAGTGTCAGCACGCTAGCCACTTGGTCATAAAGTCCTGCTATAAATATGAATAAACATTTCATTCCAAATTTTCATTTCAGAATGAAATTTTTATAATGTTTTCTGATTTTTCATTTTTTACCATTTACGTTATTTACAGCACTATAAATATGCATAAACTATGATATAAATGTTAAACTATATATAAATGTTAAAAAATGAAAATTCAGTTTTGAATTACTTTTGTTTTTCGCGAGATATTAAAATTATCCTATTGCATTAAAAATTCCTTAATATATGTATTTAATATTACTTTTTGTATTTTGACCAACAATAGCGATTTTCAAAAGCATTTGAAAAGCTTTGATGTGCCAAGAGCTTTTGACTTTAAATAAAATATAAAATGTCAACATCAACACGAGGAATATCGATGTGTTGACTTTTGCACTCTGGACACTTTCTGGAAACGATTTTGTGACATTTCACTGCGCGCTTTTAGTGAAAGGATGTTGGCACTTTAAGCCAATTTTTCCCACTGGTTTTCCTCCATTGAAAATGTTAATTTTTTCTTAAATAATCTTTTTTAAAAATACCGTTATGCATTGATTTATAATACAATCAAAATGTGAAATTTCTTTGTTTGATTGATACTAAAAACTAGGACTTTTTTGTTCAGAGAAATAAAATAAAAGTTAAAACATATGCATCAATTGCGGCCTGATGGCCAAGTGGCTAGCCTCTGGTTTTTGGTACCACGACCTGCAGGTTCGAATCTTGGCGGTGGAATGGATGTTTGTTAGTGGTTCGGAATCCACGTTAAACTGTACGTCCCAGTCTATTTAGCCCTCGTGTGCACAAGATAACAGTAGAGTGACAAACCAAACCAAGCTTGAGAGTGGCTTGAATAGCTTCTTTGATATCACACTTCAATCTCTGGTGGTTAATCGGATTCATAATCTGTTGTTTCTTATAGTCACTGTTTTCAGAAACATGGAGACATTGACGAATGTGACAATGTATGTGACACGTCTCGCACAGCTAGTCGTACTGTTTAGCTATGTACTTTGCTAGCGGCCTGATGGCCAAATGGCTATCGCTCTGGCCATTGGTATCACAGGCTTCAGGTTCGAATCATGGCAGTGGCATGTTAGTGGTTCGGGATCCACCTTAAACTGTAGGTTTCGATCTAATTAGAATAAAATGTGTACAAAATGACCCTAGAGCGCACAAACTAAACCAAGCTATGTACTTTGCTTATTATTTCTTTTCAGACTTATGTAATATCTTCCTGCCTTTTATATTTCCATTGCTCACAATTTTGCAACATGTGCTTCTGTTGTCTAATTATTTATTAACTGTTACTCCTTTTCTAATTAGCGGCCTGATGGCCAATTGGCTAGCGCTTTGGCATTTGGTACCACTGTCTTCAGGTTCGAATCCTGGCGGTGGTATGGATGTTTGTTAGTGGTTCGCAATCCACTTTAAAGTGTAGTCCCGGTCTGTTTAGCCCTCGTATGCACCAGATGACCGTAGAGCGACCATCCAAACCAAGCCTCTTCTAATTATTTAAAGAATAATTATTCTAATAATGCTTTGATGAATATTCCTTCAGCTCTCTGATTTATATATTATTCAAAGTTGTGTTTATTGTATTGCATTATTTTGAAATTTGTCCAATAATTTACGTTACGTATTTATATATTCTCGCATTTCATATTTTTCTCTTGTTTCAATTTTAATTTTTTGATATTTTCTACTGTTTTTGTAAAAGATTTTCTCATTTTTCCCCTTCTGTATCGTCAAAAGTGAAGTATAAAATCTACAAAAATATACATAAATCATTATTCTGTACAACAAGTACATTGGATAATAAATTTCCACAGTTAAATTTGCTCGAAAACATCAGTGGCCTGATGGCCAATTGGCTAGCGCTCTGGCTGCGGGTATCTCTGGATTCAGATTCAAATCCTGGCGGTGACATGGATGTTTTGTACGTGGTTCAGAATCCATGTTTAACTGCTGGTCCCTGTCTAATTAACCTAAACTGTGCACAAAATGACCGTAGATCAACGAACTCAACCATAACTTCAATTTTAAGAATTTTTTTCATTCAGGAAAATATTAATGTACCTGGGTCAGAGAAACCCATATACATCAATTTTTTGAAGTCAAGATGAACGAGCGGTCTAAGGCGCCAGGTTTATGTTCTGGTTCTCAAAAGAGAGTTTAGGTTCGAACTCCACTCCTGCCGGTACTTTAAAATATCAATTTTTAGGAGTCCGATGGCAGAGTGACTAGCGCCCTGGCGCTAGGTGCCACAGGTTTAGGGTTCGAGTCCTTATGGTGCCATGGATGCTTGTAGTGATGCGGAATTCACTTTAAACCGTAGGTCCCAGTCTAATATGGATGTAGAGCGTTGCGCTTACTGATGACGACCCTACCCCGTAAAAAGTAAGCATCTCTCGCCTACAAATCTGCCAATAGGCATCTGCTTTGGCCCGCCATGGGGCTATTGCTCCAATGATGATGACGATGGGTCATAGTAGCCAAGTAGATAGGGAGTTGGATTTTGTGATTTTTAAATTAACCATTAAAAATGGTTTGATCGGAAATCAGAAAGCAATATAGCTTTAAAAAAGACCTTATTTAAATTATTGTATGTATAGCATTTTTCACTACAAAATTCAATATAAATTAACAAAAAAAAAGCATATCTTTTAATCCGTAAGTTGATATAAAAGAGGACATCATATTTTATTTCATTAATTTGTTAGCATTTATTTTGAAATTTCTAATCTTCCGCATTGGATTATGATAAAGGAAATTTCTCTTTTCATTAGAAAGCATACAGAAGGACTTAACAAAATTTAATTATTATTCAAAATCAAATTCAACAACTGCATTGAATATAAATTAGTGAATAGAATACCCATTTATTTAAGCACTTTTAAGCACGTAATTCAATAATGGGAAGATTTGCCTCTGATAATGCATTGGCTTTATGAATCTTAAATAATACTTATAAACTTCTAACATCAAGTTAAATGTTCACTTCTTGATATAAGCATCCAAATGTCATTTTATTATAGATATAAAAGGAATATTTCAATAGAATTGTGTTTTATACTGCAAAAGGAATTCGGATTAATTAATACATACATTTAAAAGTAAGAGATGTTTTTAATATAATTATGTACATTAAAATGTTCATGTACAGTAAAAATTATTATTTAAATCATTAATATTTATTACACGTCGAGAAATAGGATCTTAGTTTATTTTAGTGAAGATGTTATAGGTGTTTGATTAAATTAAAGTGCTTAAAACATGCATTTAAAACATTTGAAGTATTTAAAGCAGTGGTTCCTAAACATATTTGCATTCTTAACCAAGGATTGGTAGACGTGATTCTGATGGTCCTTTGCTTTGATTCTAGAGTTCTTAAGGCTCGCTGAAAGTTGAAAGTTGGTCAACTCGAAGCGGTGGATTTTAAACCGGTTTCATTCGAACGTGGTGAGGCTAGTGATTGCTCAACGCTACACGCTTAAACGCTTCAAGCCTCGGTGAGAACGAGCCTTTAAGGTTGATTTTGGTTGTCCTTCTGAGTAGTTCTGGAGTCCCCCAGCTTGATTTTGATTGTCCTTTTCCTTGGTTCTGGAGTCAGTAGAATTTATTTTGGTGGATCTTTTCTAATTTTGAGGATCCGTAACCTTGTATTTGTAGGTACTTTTGATTTTGGGGTTCATAAGTTTAAATAATTAAAATAATTAAGATAAAATAATAAATAATTATATTATTATTAGTTCTATTTGTGATTATCAATAGATGCAACAGATGTTTTCCTATCTCATAAAAGTTTCCTTCAAAATAGATAACACCTATATAATGAATAGCAGTTTTTAAGGACTATTAGCTATTATTTACAGTTAGTTAAAACATATAGTTACAAACATAGATATGTGCAATACTATTCCCATAGGACATCATGCTTACTATTCCTGACAATGGAAACACAATCGACAACAACCGATGTGTGGTGAAGCAAGTCATCTTTAATCATATATGAAGATGAATAAAAGCGATTTTATTTGTTGATGTGAGTTCTCCGAAATTGCTTGGGCACATGAGCCATTAACCAATAAATCACCCATGCAGAAACCCTGCTCCAGATAGAGGGATGACAAATAGAAGGCCGGACAGCGATTAATGAACATTCGGGTTCCGTCGTTCGAATTTCCAAATATGCTTCTGCGTGGCTCCATGGCGTGCGTGTAGGGTGAGGAAAAGACCTAGACAGTCTAGATTTCAGAGATATGTATTAGCATTAATTTCCACACACACATAAATAAATAATAATAATAATGAAATACTTGCATTTTGAATATTGTTAAATGTATCCTGCTTTAAGATGGATATTTTCAGAATAAATTTCAATGTCTGATTGCATATTGTGCAATCAGACATTTCATATTATGATTTTCTTTGATTTGTGATTCAGTGAAATTAAGTTCAGATTAAATGTCTAATGTAATGCTTTTAAACAAGTAATTATTGTTGAGCTATGTTTTGTTGTGAGCATATTGGGTAGATTTAAAGACAGGGGAAGCATAATAGTGGAAAGAAAATGTTCAAAGAAAAGGCTTTCTTTCAATTCCAACTATTAGCTCACACTCTCCCTATATATATCTTGTTCAATATTTCAATCGTTAATAAAATACTTTTTATTCCTTCATTCAAATTAAAATACATTTTTTTGAACTTGTAGTAGATGACACTTGATGTTAATACTTTTTTTTCAAATATTAGTTTATTAATTAAATTTAAATAATTAATTTTAGTTTTTTTTAGATTTAAGTCACGTATCTAATAATAGAGGGCGCCAGATGTAAGAGGAAAATTTCAACTTTAATTATACAGGAATTTTCAGCAATATAGTGAAAAAAAAGTTGGAATTGACTTTAAAAAAAATTTTATATTACGTGTTTTTAATATAAAAGAGAAAAAATGTAAATAGTCGAGATTTCAGAGATATGTATTAGCATTAATCCCCATACACATATAAATAAAAAATAATAATGAAATACTTGCATTTTGAATATTGATAATTGTATCCTGCTTTCAGAGGGAAATCTTCAGCTTAAATTGCTTTTCAGAATACATTTTTAATGTCTGATTTCATATTGTGAAATCAGACATTTCCTATTGTGATTTTCTTTCTTTTGAAATCAATTTAT
Organism: Caerostris darwini; assembly: GCA_021605075.1. Lineage (NCBI taxonomy): Eukaryota > Metazoa > Arthropoda > Arachnida > Araneae > Araneidae > Caerostris > Caerostris darwini. The sequence continues at coordinate 117,099 of BPLQ01008424.1, read as the reverse complement.
TTAATTGAAATTAGCATTACATTAGATATTTAATCTGAACTTAATTTCACTGAAATTAAGTTCAGATTAAATATCTGTTTTGAACATGTGGGTAGATTTAAAAAGAGAAGAAATTTAATAGTGAAAAGAAAATGTTCAAATAAAAGTTGTTTTTTTTAATATAAAATAAGTAAAGTGCAGACAGTCGAGATTTCAGAGATATGTATTAGCATTAATTTTCATACACATATGAAAAAAGTAATAATGAAATACTTGCATTTTGAATATTGTTTAATGTGTCCTGTAAGTGGCATGTTTTCAGTTTAAATTACTTTTCAGAATAAATTTCAATGTCTGATTACATATTGTCAAAATGTGTAAATTTGAAATTTTTAAAAGCTAAAAATTAGAAAAAATAATGTATAGTCCTAGGAAATAAATTCATCTTTTGCTTTTTGATATAGCTATAATTTTAAATCTCGCTTTTAAACATTTATGATTATTGTATATTTCTGCTCGATGTGGAATCATATATTATTGTTCTTAATTGAAATGTAAAATGTACTTTGCTTGAATTGTGCATTCGATCCTAAGTACACTAAAATTGCTTTTTAATAGATATAAAATTCTGTTACTCAACCTTTCTATACGCATTTTATAAATATTTTCAGAATAGACAAATTTATCTTCAATTTGCATTTGTGTTCCTATAAAAAAAAATCTGAACAGCTTCTACGAAATGTGCCAATGACAGAACTCGTTGTCTAGACCAATTTTTTCCCATTCCTTTCAACACATTGCAACACCTCGAGCCCTTTGTATTCACAATAAGAAGGGCCGAACCATCCCTCCAGACTCTTGAATTTTCGATGACACTCCTTCAGAAGAGGGTTTTCGAGACATTAGCTTATGAATCATGCATTCCATTTCTCTTTTATCCTCCTGTGAATAGCGGAATCTTTGGATGTTCCCATTCATGGAGCTGTGGGTATTTTCTGTGCAGACGTTTTCTACTAAAAAGACAATTTTCCGCAGGGATTCAATCTTTCTCGGGCCTTGAAAATGTTACGGTTTAAACTATTTTTAAAAGCGATGGAAAATATCAATTTAATTAATTTTGGAATGGAATCATTACTTTAAAAGTCAGAGTTTTTGTTTTCTTTAAATGAAATGCATTGAAAATTTTCTATATTTAAATCATATTAATCAAATAGTCAAATATATTACTACTACTAGTATCAGCAATATATTTGACTATTTGATTAATATGATTTAAAATAATCAAATATATTAACTCATATTAATCAAATAATCAAATAGTCGCATGAGACTGGGGAAAAAATATGTTACATAATTCTCCTTCAATGGCATGGTGGGCCAAGGACGTCTGCCTGACAGCAGATTTCGAGACAGAAGATGCTTTCTTTTTTACGTGGTAGATTGTCAGCCCAAAGCTCTGCAATCATTTTAGAGTGGATCTACTGTTTAAGAGGGATTTCGAACCACTACAAACATCAAATCCATCGCTGGTTTATTAACAGGTTTGTTCTTTAAATTCTTGCTCTATATGGTTTGCCGCTTACAATGCATTTGTTTTGTAAAACAAATAGCAAAAATTGCACGCGACATGACAAAAAAAATATAAATATCTCAGAGCTCTTCGAATTAATGACTTTGGCGACGTTTCTGTCAGCCTTCCTCGAAACTGTTACAGACTCATCAAAGTGCAAGGACTAAATATTGACTTCACACGAACAAAATTGAAAAAGGTCCTTAAAGATTATCTAAACTAATACGCAAATTCAATCTATTCTCTAACAAAAATAAATCGAAGGGAGAGAAATATATATATATATATATATATAAACTCACATACATAAACATATAAAATACTTGTATAACATTCACTTATATTCACACCTACATATACTTTCAGACATACATACACATCCTTATTCTTTCAGGCATATATGCATGCGAGCATTCTTATACATATTGTAGAACATTCACAAATATAAAAATATACATGCGCATTTATTCATACATACATGCATTCATTGAAAGTCTATCATTATTCAGTGAACGTGAAGAACCATAAGATGCTGCCCAAAAAAATTCGTGTAACTGTGAGTTTCAGCTATCATGCAATAAACGTGACGATTCTTTAAATTTAAAATTTTTAAGGATTAAAATTAGAAAAGAATTCCTTTGAGTCCAAGCAATTAAATTCAACTGTTATTTAGATATAGTTATAATTTTAAATCTCGCTTATAAACATTTATGATTATTGCATATTTCTGTTTGAAGTGGATTCATACACTCATGTCCATAAATTAAGGATAATGAAGCTCAGGCAAAAAAGAGATAGAAGCAAAACAAATTTGACTTATTTGTAATGTCTATTTATTAAACAAAAGGTAAAGAGCAAAAAAGATGCTATATGTTTGACATAATTAATTAAAATTGCGATTTTTACTCCCTGGAGCAAATTTCAAAAAAGAACCTATTTACAAAAAACAGCATAACATGGTTAGTATGATGGTTAATATGGAGTATGTCTCCCGGACAATGCAATACAGGCCTTACAACGCCTAGGCATGCTGAGTATCAAATTATCAATCTGATCTTGGGGAATATTACACCACTCATCAAGCAATGCCCTCCGAAGTTCCGGTTGACAGCTGGGAGGGGGTTGACGGGCTGCAATTCGTCGGCCAAGCATATCCCACACATGCTCTATTGGATTCAAGTCCGGTGAGTATGCTGGCCTATCCATACGGGTGATATCCTCCAATTGAAGGCATTCGTCTACAATGTTTGCACGGTGAGGACGGGCGTTGTCATCCATAAACAGAAATTAAGCACCCATGGCACCCCGAAACAAACGTACATGTTGTTCCAGAATGACATCCCGATAGATGTGGCCTGTCATCGTTACACTCTGAACATGCAGGTCAGTTCTGGAACCAAGAATAATTCCTCCCCAAACGAGCCATCCTGCACCACCGTAACGGTGTCGTTCAATAGTGTTCTCTTGGTGGTACCTGGCGCGGTAAGTGAAACACATCTGACAGGCCTACGAGCGTATAGACCAATGTGCCCTAAGCGTCTGTACACGGTCTGCCTTGAAACCGTCGTACCAGTAGTTGAAGAGAACTGACGAGACACGTCTGATGCCGTGTTCCGTCTGTTTCTTTTGGCAGTAACTGCTAAATACCGGTCCCCATTCGGCGTTGTAACTCGGGGGCGATCTGTGCTGTAACATCTACTCACATTACCATCATCTTGGAATCGTTGCCAAAGCCTGGAGATGACACTCTGGGCGATTCCAAGTTCCTCGGATACTTCCAGCTGGGTACGTCCACATTCCAGTCGTCCGATAATTCTACCACGTAAAAAATAATCCAAATGTTTCCTTTGTGCCATACCTATTCGGTTATTGCACTGAAAGGCTTTTAAAGTGCTTGTGAACAACTTTACTTCTTTGCCACCATTCCTTATATACCCCTCTCTTACACTCTCGTCATTGTGACGTACAATCCGCGCCATCTGGTGGTTTCCTGTAATTTGCATGTTCTTCTTCAAGATGTGTGTAATAATTCTACAGGTGAAATTTTTATTTTAGAGTTCAATTTCTGTGTGATTCTGAATTATCCTTAAATTTATGGATATGAGTGTATATTATTGTGCTTAGCTGCCATGTAAAATGTAATTTCCTGAGTAATGCAATCCATTTCTAAATTCACTAAAAAAATTGTAATAGTTATCAAATTCTGTTGCTCAATCTTCCTAAACGTATTTGATAAATATTTTCAGAATAGATAAATTTGCCTTAAATTTACAGTTCTGTTTCTCAAAAACAAAATACGAACAGCTTCTACGAAATGTGCCAATGACAGAACTTTTTGTCCAGACCAATTTTTTCCATTCCTTTCATCACATTGTAACACCTCTTTGTATTCACAATAAGAATGATCGAACCATCCCTTCAGACTCTTGAATTTTCGATGACACTCCTTCAGAAGAGGGTTTTCGAGACATTAGCTTATGAATCATGCATTCGATTTCTCTTTTATCCTCCTGTGAATAGCGAAATCCTTCGATGTTCCCATTCATGGAGCTGCAGGTATTTTCTGTGCAGACGTTTTCTATCTCAAAAATACAATTTTCCGAAGTGATTCAATCTTTCTCTCTTCAAAAGGTTACGGTTTAAACTATTTTTAAAAGCGATAGAAGTTTTCAATTTATTTAATTAATTTCGGAATGGAATTGTTACTTAATAATTAATCAAAGTTTGTTTTCTGCAAATGAAATGCATTGAAATCTTGCTATATTAAAATCATGTCAAACAGGCAAATAATCTCATGAGACTGTGAGGACAATATGTTGCTTTTTCAATGACGCAACAGCCCTATGGTGGGCGAAGGTCGTCTGCATGCAGGCAGAGTTCGAGACAGAAGATGCTTTCTTTTTACTGGTAGAAATGTGAATCCCACGCCCAACAATCATATTAGAGTGGGAACTACGGCTTAAAGTGGATTTCGAACCTCTACAAACAACGGAAATACCTCGGGGAGTCGAAACCGAAATCTGTAGCGCCGAGCTCCACACCGCTAGTCACTCGACCATCAGGCCCCTGCTGTAAAAGTACGTGTAAGTTTGTTTTTTTAGTTAACTGGGAGTTTTTATAATTATCTGTCATTTAAATTGTGGATCTATATCATTTGCTGCTTGCAATGCGTTTGTTTTGAAAAAAAATACCAAATGTGCACTAAACAAGGTAAAAAATTAAAAATATCTCAGAGCTTTCCGAGGTAGTGGCCTTGGCTATTAGTTTGGCGATATTGCTGTCGACCTTTCTCAAAAATGTTTCAGATACCTCAAGTTGCATGGATTAACTATTGACTTTACACTAAAAAAGTGGATTAACATGAAAACAAACATTGATATTAGTTCATATATTATTGTACTTAATTGTCATGTAAAATGTAATTTGCCTCAATTATGCTTTCACTAAAATCACTAAATGCTTTTTTTAATAATCAAATTCTGTTGCTCATCCTTTCTATACGCATTTTATAAATATTTTCAGAATAGACAAAATAATCTTAAATTTACATTTCTGTTCCTCAAAAAACAAAATACGAGCTGCTTTCACGAAATAAGCCAATGACGGAACTTGTTGTCTAGACCGATTTTTTCCATTTCTTTCATCACATTGTAACACCTCGAGTCCTTTGTATTCACAATAAGAAGGATGGAACCATCCCCCCAGACTCTTGAATTTTCGATGACACTCCTTCAGAAGAGGGTTTTCGAGACATTAGCTTATGAATCATGCATTCAATTTCTCTTTTATCCTCCTGTGAATAGCGGAATCTTTCCATGTTCCCATTCATGGAGCTGCAAGTATTTTTTATGCAGACGTTTTCTACCAAAAAGACAATTTTCCGAAGTGATTCAATCTTTCTCGCGTCTTGAAAAGGTAACGGTGTAAACTATTTTTAAAAGTCGGAAAATTTCAATTTGTTTAATTAATTTCGGAAGTTAATCCTTACTCAATAATAAATCAGAGTTTGTTTTCTGCAAATAAAATGCATTGAAAATTTGCTATATTTAAATCATATTATTCAAATAGCCAAATAGTTGCACGAAACTATGGAAACAGCATGTTAATTAATTATCCATCAATGGCATGGTGGGGCAAGGGCGTCTGCCTCGTGGCAGATTTCGAGACAGGAGATGCTTTCTTTTTTACGTGGTAGGTTATCAGCCCAACACTCTACAATCATATTAGAGTGGTATCTACGGTTTATAATGGATCCCAAACCCCTTCAAACATACATGAACCGCCGAGACTCAAATCCGAAACTTGTGGCACCTAGCGCCAGAGCACTAGTCACTCGGCCATCAGGCCACAAACCTTGATGTTGATTCTTGTTTGTACTTAATTGCCATATAAAATGTACTTTTCTCGAATTATGTAATCCATTTCTCAATGCGTTATAAAAAAGTTTTTAATAGTTATCAAATTCTGTTTCTCAACCTTTCTAAAGTATTTTAAGAATAGACAAATTTATCTTAAATTTACATATTTGTTCCCAAAAATAAAAAGCTTTTACGAAATGTGCCAATGACAGAACTTGTTGTCTAGACCGATTTTTTTCCATTCCTTTCATCACATTGCAACACCTCGAGCCCTTTGTATTCACATTAAGAAGGGTCGAACCATCCCTCCAGACTCTTGAATTTTCGATGACACTCCTTCAGAAGAGGGTTTTCAAGACATTAGCTTATGAATCATGCATTCGATTTCTCTTTTATCCTCCTGTGAATAGCGGAATCTTCGGATGTGTTCCCATTCATGGAGCTGTGGATATTTTCTGCGCAGACGTTTTCTATCAAAAAGACAATTTTCCGAAGTGATTCGTTCTCTCTCGTGTCTTGAAAAGGTTACGGTTTAAACTATTTTTAAATGCGATGAAAATTTCAACTTTTTAAATTAATTTTGGAATTGAATCATTACGTAATAATGAATCGGAGATAGTTTTCTGCAAATTAAATTCATTGAAAATTTGCTATATTTAAATCATATTAATCAAATAGTCAAATATATTACTACTACTACTACTACTACTACTAGTAGTAATATATTTGACTATTTGTTTAATATAATTTAAAATAGTCAAATTTTTAAATCATATTAATCAAGTAAGCAAATAGTCACTATTAATCAACCGTAAGTTAAATAGGAAACGAGCATTGAGACTGTGGAAACAATAACGTTGCGGTATGCAAAAACTCTCTATTATGTTACGTTTTCCTTCAATGTCATAGTGAGCCAAGGGTGTCTGTCTGATGACAGATTTGGAGACAGGAGATGCTTTCTTTTTTACGTGATTGGTTGCCAGCCCAAAACTCTACAATCATTTTAGATCTGTATGCACGGTTTAAGGTGGATTCCGAACCATAAACATAGAGGGCACCCCCGGGAATCTAACTCGAAACACAGAAAGCCAGAGCGTTAGTCACTCGGCCATCAGGCGCTTGTTGCAAAATTACCTTCTGTATAAATAACTGTTTCATCACAAATCAAAACAACATGTTTGATTTACGGTTTTCATCAAAAAATAGCTATTCCATCACAAATTTGCTGATGGAAATCAAACATGTTGTTTCGATTTCTGATGAAACAGTTATTTGTTGATGGAATCATAATCATCAAACAACATACACGATAAATTATATTTTGTCATGAAACCGTAAATCAAACATGTTATTTTGATTTGTGATGAAAGAGTTATTTGTTGATCAAACCTCAAATCAAACAATATATACAGTAAATTATATTTTCTCAGCAAAAAGATATGTATCATATTATAATTTATTTATTTTCAATGTAGACTTCTAGGTTGTCTTAACTTTATCATCCGTTTTCTGTTTGTTTATAGTAATGTTAATTATAATATTACCCATTATTTTAAGAAATGACTATAAAATGAAGAAAATTGTCACTTTTAAGTAATTAAACTGACAAAGAAATCGAATAGAATATAGCTTAACTTGTAAATACACTAAGTAAAAGTAAATAACATCATGTAAAAAATGCGAGACAAAAATACACCGTAGATAGATAGTTTTCTATTTCAAAATGAACAAACACATCCCTTAATTCAATCGCCATTAGACATTTTGAACAATAACACGAAGTAATTTAATTTACCATCGGGCACATTGCATTTCGTGTTCTCTGACTCGATCTGTTAACCTATGAGGCATTTGCTCAGGATTTGCATGTTTGCACGATACGACCGAAACTATTGGCTCCTTGATTAAAATCAATGTATCAAGGCACCAGGAGAGATAATTAAGTGGAAATGGCTTGGTTTTCAAGAAATTGAAACTCTGCGAGGGAATTTAAAGGATTCCCAGAAAAGCAGATATCGGATTTGAAATTCTAGAGAACATGTATGGCTTAGAGAGATATAGATTTCATTCGAAATATTAGCTGTATTAGTTTACAGATTGCGCTTGAAATATGATTATTTAACAGTGCTATAGAAATATAATAAACGGAACAATTTTAATAAAGAACGAGTAATATAAAAAAAAAAATTTAAAGTCAATTCCTACTTTTTTTCACTATATTGCAGCAAGTCCATTATAAATAACGTTGAAATTTTCCTCTTCCATCTGGCGCCATCTATTATTAGATACATGCAAACTTAAATCTAAAAAAAACTAAAATTAATTAATTAAATTTAATGAATGAACTAACATTTGAAAAGCTATGTTAACATCCAGTGTCCCCACTACAAGTTTCAAAAAATGTATTTGAACTTGAGTGAATGAATAAAAAGTATTTTATGAACGATTGAAAATTTGAACAAGATATATATAAGGAGAGTGTGAGCAAATAGTAGGAATTGAAAAATCAATTAGTTGCTTCAGTAGCATTTTCAGTAATATTTTTATAAAAGAAATGTTACAGTGTTGTGTGTTGTGCAGCTGGGTTGAAACTGGGTTAGGCTGGGTTGAGACTTGAGAAACAGATTTGAGAACTCACAACTTTATTTACACAAACAATATTTCGAGACAGACAATATTTAGCAAATTTAAAGGCATATATTTATAGATTAGCGGAAGGATTCCACTTCTAAACCAAAACCCCGATACTCAGATTTGCGAGAAATACATATCCTCTCCTGGTGAGAATCTGTAGGCCAACTTATACACAGGATTGACATAAATATATTTTCTCTCTGAGTTGAGAGGTTAAAAACTAAACGTTTCTCAACAGAAGCGCCAGTTGCGCTGTACTTCCTCTCGAGACCTACTGACCTTTCTCCTGAACGCCACAGGCAGCGTTCTTGCAATGCGTAGGAGGAAGCATGGTTTCAATATTACATTGTGGGGCGTGATGGTCGAGTGACCAGCGTTGTGGTGCTCGGTGCCACGTGTTTTGGGTTCAAGTCCCAGCTAGGTTATGGATATTTATAGTGGTTAGGAATACAATTTGAACCATAGGTCCCGATCTAGTATGACTATAGAACGTTGGCATAAGGCTGACAAACCTACCCCTTAAAACTAAAGCATCTCCTGTCTCGAAATCTACCAGTAGGTAGACATCTTTGTCCCACCATGGTACTGTTGGCCAATGAAGTAGAAATATGGTGTGAAACTAAGCACCAATGCCCTTTCTATTTCTAGAGAAGAAAACTGTTATGGTATTAATATGTCTATTATTTTTTTTTTATATTTAAATATTTATTATATCGCCCGACTCGTGGCTCAGTGGCAACGTGTGCCACTGGTGAGTATTGGACTGAGGTCCAATCCTCTGGTGGCTTTGTTGTAGACACTATTTAAAAAATCGAGGAGTCTCAATGGCGTTTGTAATGTTCAGCATATTGCCTCGTTAGTCCGATTACTTTATGAGAGTTTTCTGGGTTTTCTTCCATACGGTACGCAAATTCAGGGTAGTTCCCCCTAAATAGTCCGTTCGAAATTCTATGATCTTCTTCTTTAACCACACGGAGCCAAGTCAGACTTCTACCTACAGGTGCCCCATCCAACAGAAGCTGTCCCCCTCATTCCTTCCTTCCATGAGACCACACAGGTTCTTGGACCAATAGGATAAGTAACAACACATTTAATACGTAAACATGTAAACATTATATATATTTATTTTAAAAATTATCCCAAACTAATTGATGTTCTGTAATTCAATATTTTATCAAAGAAATATTGCATTGTTATTTTTAAAAACTTAAATCGTCTATGTTTATTTATAAAAATTTAAGATGTCATATTCTAATAAAAAAATGACGTTACACATAATTAAGTTTGTAAACCATTCGTTGCAATTTGAGATTACAAAATGAAAATAATTTCAGACTCAAACAGAAATACAAATGAATTACACCATTAGCACCATTAGAATGTCAATAAAGTAAAATATTAATAATAATAATAAATTTCAGCAGCAATACAAAATTTATTTTGAGCATTTAAAATACTTAAGAGCTTATGACAAATAAAAATGTAATAAAACTTACATGATCAGTTTGATTACATTTTGTTAAATAAACATTGGATCATAAAAGTATTTGTGGATTCATTAAATTAATTGTGGAAATTTATTTCTCTTATTAGTAAAAAGACTTTTCTTAAAAATGAAAAAAAAAATCATGAATTATTTAATAACAAAGTGATGAGTATTTAACAATTAAGTTACAATGACAACAGTATTAAAATATAAATTAACATTTTTCTTGTTGCAACAATAAATTGAATAAAAGAACTTAATTGGATTCAGAAATTTTCTGTTTTAAAATATACTTGTCATTAAAATTAGAGCACCAGAAGAAATTGTTGAAATCTACAGCATGATTTTTTCAGTTGTATTGATTGACATTAATGTTTGTGTCAATCACATATGTCAGTGAATAAAACTGCAGCATGATTACGTATTACTTAAAGACAACAGAGAGATGGCGTTAATCTTAGCTTATAAATAGTCACCATGAGTCACTCTGTATGCAATTTATCTTTTGCAGAAGGATGCCATAGACGTCACAGACGTCGCTGTCAAAGCCATATCATTAATTTGTTTCATTAATTTCAACGTTATACATGAGGCCCCCTGCCATTGCCCTCAAATAAGGAATTCGTCGCTGAGCACACAACCAGCATTTATTCTCCTGTAGGTCAATTGAACAGACTTTACATCAACGACGAAGTAAGTATCAGATTTGCCGATGTTTGAGAAGAGAAGAACAATTGAAATAATAGAGGCTGGGTGGTCAACTTGTAGCACCGAGCGCCAGAGCGCTAGTCACTCGGCTATCAGACTCCGTTACTATACTAATACTGTTGAATTAAAGCAATGAATGAGGGAAGGCAAACGATGAAGAAACATTTGATCGAGGTCCTTCAGTAATATATCGAAAATATAATCAGAATTTAATATTAGCTTTATTCTATAACTATTGAATGATTACAGTAGCGGCTGAATTAATAATTATGCAGGTTCTTAGCGTCGAAGAGATATTACATTTTCGACTTGATTTCTCCAACCCAGATGCAGATAAAAAGCAATACTGTAACCATGCTTCCTCCTACACACTGGCAAGAGCGCCCTCTGTGGCGTTCAGGAGAAATGGTCAGTTGGCCTATAGACTCTCAACTGGAGAGGCAGTATATTTCGCGCACCCTGCGCATAGCTCGGCTTAGAAGTCCTTCCAACGAATCAATAATTATCTGCCTTTATATGTTCTAAATATTTTAAGTATCTAATTGTATATATGTGGTGTTAGTGTTGTGTAAATGAAGGTGCAAGTTCTCAAACTTGTGCCTCAAGTATCAAGCACATAATCTGGTTGCCCAACCTGCAAACACAATACAAAAATAGTTATTTAACCATTTACATCTTTCTAAATAAAAAAACTATAAAATTCTTTATTCTTCTATTGAAGAAAAAATATTTGGGAGAATTAACTATAAACAACATTAAAATACAACATGAAAAATACAGTGACCTTTCAAAGGCTTGGCAATAATCCAATTTTAAATATGAAAATAGTAATTCACGCAAAACGTGGGTACTTAAGAAAGAAGGAAAATTTTGAAATATCCTCTTATGTCAGTTGCCATCAACTACATCGCTGGATACGTGGGTTTTTATTATACTCCTAATCACTATTTTGAATAATTATCGAGCGACGCTAATTCAAGAAATTTAATTATATACTTCAAAAAAAATAATAAATAAGTGGCTTAAAATGGAAAGGAGAACAGAATTAAAGACGATTATTTTAAATTTAATTATATTATAGATATGGAAAAGAAATATTAGTTCAAGAATGACTTTGACAATTTTTAATAAATTGCTGCATAATAATTGCTTTAAATGAAATTCCTTAGTTTTGTAAGTTATGGAAAAATAAAATTGAAATTTTTATTTAAATTTAAAAATTGTGATTTATTAGGTTAAATTTAAAGCAAGAAATTCAGATTATTTAAGAATTTAATGACAGTAGTTTTTTTATCTAAATAAAAGTAAATTAAAACAAATTATAATACATTTTAGTTAACATTGTAGCATTTTTTCTCACGAGAAAGGTTTTGGCATTTCATTCCCGGAAGAGAGGAATGTATATTATTTGACAAGTATTGAGTAACAATCTATCACTCAAATTTGACAGCTGACAAGCAATTTTGTGGGTTGTTATATTACATGCAATTAGTATTTTGTACTAATGAGAACAGCCTGTCACTCGAATCTGATAGCAGATATTCGGTGTCACGCATAATGAGACTCAGGAAATTAGCGAATGTCTGTGAAAGGTTGAGTTACATCTGTCTGTAAATGTTTAGTTTATAGTCACTTATCCCGAGAGAAAATATGTTTTGAGCATTCCGGCGCATTAGTTGGCCTACAGATTCAGTCTCAGAGAAGAAGTATATTTCATGCATCCTATGCGTAGCACAGTTTCGGATTTTCGACTTCGAAGTAGAATCCTTCCACGAATCTATAATTATATGTCTTTAAATGTCTTAAATACTGTATGTCTATAATTGTATGTATTTTGTGTTTGTGCGCGTGTCAATAAAGCTGTGAAGCTCTCCAACTTTGCATCAAGTATCTCAACCTATATGTTAGATGTATCTATCAAATCTTGTATCTATCAATTACAATCTGGTTGTCCAACCTGCCCACTACATGTGTCTATTTGGAGTAACACTGAATCTATTATAAATCCGGTGTACCAGTAGCGAATGAATAAATATCAACTAGCATTAAATAGCCTTCTCTGTCGACTTCACCTACGTTTTTAAATATAAGAAAATTAAATTAAACCAAAATGAACACGAAAATAAAATCTTATTGAATGTCAGCAGTGAAATGGTTGGTCGAAATAACTAATAATGATAATAATGAGCCATTGGGGAATAAGAAATCAATGGTTAATAATAAGGAGTCACTAGAAATAAAATAATTTAAAATGGGAAATGGGCACAATCTGAATCTTCTACACATCCACTAAACATGGTTTCTTTTAATGAGTACATGCCTTTTATTTATTTAATACGGTTCTGCTTTCTTATCAAAAGAAACACATTGGTAACTTTAAAGAAAAACACAAAAACTATTTTTCTGCCTGTTATCTATTCAAAAAATGAATTACGGATTTATTCAATTTTTAATTAGATTAACCATCTTGACTACTTGTTATTCGGTACCACTTTTTTTTCAAGCAACCGCGTCTGCATTGTTATCCTAATTTCTTTTTTCAATTATTAGAATATAATTGAAGTAATCTTATCATGCTTTCTCTTGTGCCCCCGCACTTGTTAAATGCGAGCACCCAAAATCTTGTCTTAAGTTTCTTGGAATTTGAGAGAGCAAATCTTTAAGAGACGCTGCTTTAAGACTTTAAGAAGAGATAATCCTCCTACAACGTGCTTCCACTGATTTTTTATTTTTCCTCGTTATTTTTCAATATAAAAGTTCTAGGAACAAAAAGATTAAGAATTAAAAAGGGAAAAAAAGATAACGAAAATTTTCCCTTTTTTATTCTGGAATTCTAAATTTCGCTATATAATTTCAAATAATCCATCTGTTTATGTTATTCTCAAATTGTGTGTGTGTCAACCATTATCAAAAATAATTTAATTAAAAATTATATCACTTAATTAATCTGGATTTAGTCCTTTATTGTACACTCATTTGGGGCTTGATGGCAGACTGACTAACAGACGATGAGTGATCTTGGTGACACAGGTTTCGTGTTCGATTCCCGGGGGTGCCATGTATGTTTGTAGTGGTTCGGAATTCACTTTAAGCCGTCTGGGTCTAATAGGATCGCAGAGCGTTGTGGGGGTGATGTTACTCACGTCCGTAGCATATCTTTAAGCTATACGTGCGCCCTGGATAATGTTAAAGGTGTAACAGGGATGCCGCCTTTGCTTATGGTAAGTAAATTATTAAAAATAAAAAAAAATTTTTTAGCTGAATTAGAAAAAAATGTGTTAAATATTGTGTATGGTGTTTGTACGTGTGTGAATAAAGTTGTGAGTTTTCCAACCTTTGCCTCAAGTATCTCAACCCAACCACAATCTGGTTGCCCCACCTGCACTCTACAAATGACTATTCTAGGTAACACTGAATATATTATAAATGCGATGTATCACCACTTAATGGATACAAATCAAGAAGCCATTCAAAAAATTCCTCCTTCTCTGTCAACTTCACCTACCTTCTTTTACTATAAGAAAATTAAATTAAACCGGAATGGACAAGAAAATATAAATTTTGTCGAAAATCAGCAGTGAAAAGGTTTGATGAAATAACTCATAATGATAATAATGAGTCAATGGGGAATAATAAACAAGTGGTTAATAATAAGAAGTCAATGGGCAATAATAAAAAGTCAACGGGGAATAAAATGCTTTAAAATGTGAAATGGGCATAACCTGAATTCTCTACACATCCACTCAACATGGTTTCGTTTCTTTTAATGAGTACATGCCTCTTTTGAAGAAAAGTCCTTTTATACGTTTCTGCTTTCTTATCAAAATTAACACATTGGTAATTTTAAATAAAAATACAAAAATACTGTTTGTCTGCCTGTTATCTATTCAAAAAATGAATTACGGATTTATTCAATTTTTAATTAGATTAATAATCTTGACTACTTGTTATTCGGCACAACTTTTTTTCAAGCAACCGCGTCTGCTTTGTTATCCTAATTTCTTTTTTTCAATATTTAGAATATAATTGAAGTAATCTTATCATGCTCTCTCTCGTGCCACCACACTTGTTAAATCCGAGCACCCAAAATCTTGCCTTAAGTTTCTTGGAATTCGAGAGAGCAAATCTTTAAGAGACGCTGCTTTAAGACTTTAAGAACAGATAATCCTCCTGAAATGTGCTTCCACTGTTTTTTTTTATTTTTCCTCTTACTTTTCAATATAAAAGACGTTCAATAAAAGCTCTTGAAACAAAAAGATTAAGAAGTAGAAAGGGAAAAAGAGTTAACGAAAATTTTCCCTTTTTATTCTCGTATTAAAAATTTCATTATCTATTTTGAAATAATCGATCTGTTTAAGTTATTCACAAACTGCGTGAGTTATTATTCATGTCATCCACACTTTGAAAATTGATTTAATTAAAAATCATATCAATTAATTAATCTGAATTTAATCCGTTATTGTACTCTCATTTAGGGCCTGATGGCAGACCACGGTGCCACAGATTTCGAGTTAGAATCCCGGCAATGCCATGGATGTTTGTAGTGGTTCAGAATCCACTTTAAAGTGCAGGTCCCGCTCTAACGTGACTGACACAACTACTACACCACACCACATCGATGTGATTAGAGCTAAGTTGCCCCTTTACAATTTAGGAATGATGTGGGTGAGAAGAAATCTGATTGAGCTCTGTGACGATCTACGGTCATATGAGACCGGGACCTACAATTTAAAGTGGATTCCGTAAATACTAAAAACATTCATGGCATCTCTGGAATTCTAACCCGAAACCTGTGGTACCGAGCGCCAGAGCGCTAGCCACTCGGCCATCAGGCCCAACCTTTTATTTAGTGAAAGAAAATTAAATTAAACCCTAATGAACACGAAAATATAATCTTATTGAATATCAGCAGTGGAAAGGTTGGTTGAAATAACTATAAATGATAATAATGAGCCACTGGGGAATAATAATTAAATGGTTAATAATAAGGAGTCAATAAGAAATAAAATAATTTAAAATGTGAAATGGGCACAATCTGAATTATTTACACATCCACTAAACACGGTTTCTTTTAATGAATACAGGCCTCTTTTGAAGAAAATTTATTTAATACTATTGTGCTTTCTTATCAAAAGAAACACATTGGTGACTTTAAAAAAAAATACAAAATAAAAATATGTTTGTCTGCCTGTTATCTATTCAAAAAAATGAATTACGGTCTTATTCAATTTTTAATTAGATTACCCATCTTGACTACTTGCTATACGGCACAACTTTTTTTCAAGCAATCCCGTCTGCATTGTTATCCTAATTTCTTTCTTTCAAATTATTAGAATATAATTGAAGTAATCTTATTATGCTTTTTCTTGAGCCACCACACTTGTTAAATCCCAGCACCCAAAATCTTGTCTAAGTTTCTTGGAATTTGAGAGAGCAAATCTTTAAGAGACGCTGCTTTAAGACTTTAAGAAGATATAATCCTCCTGTGCTTCCTCTGATTTTTTTTATTTTTCCCGTTACCTTTCAATATAAAAGACATTCAATAAAAGTTCCTAAAACAAAAAGATTAAGAAGTAAAAGGGAAAAAAAAAGATAACGAAAAATCCCTTTTTATTTTCGTATTATAAATTTCATTATGTAGTTTCAAATAATCCATCTATTTATGTTATTCACAAATTGTGTGGGTGTTAATCATTCTCAAAAATAATTTAATTAAAAATTATATCATTTAATTAATCTAAATTTAGTCTGTTATTGTTCTCTCATTTGGGGCCTGATGGCAGAGTGACTAAAGGCCAATGTGTGATCTCTGTGTCACACGTTTCGGTTTCGATTTCAGGTGGTGCCATGTATGTTTGTAGTGGTTCGGAATTCACTTTAAACAGTCCCAGCCTAATAGGATCGCAGAGCGTTGTGGCGGTAATTCTACTCGCGTCTGTAGCATATTTTCAAGCTATACGTGCTCCCTTGGTAGTGCTAAGTGAGTAACAGCGATGCAGCGTTTGCTTATAGAATAAAGTAAAGTCTCTGCATTTTTAGCTGCATTAGAAGAAAAATGTATTAAATATTGTATGGGTATATATTGTTTGTACGCTTGTAAATAAACCTGTGTGTACTCCAACTTGTGCCTCAAAAATCACAACACAACCACACCCAGTCACAATCAGGTTGCCCAACCTACAACCTACAAGTGTATATTCTGAGACACACTGAATTTATTATAAATACGTTGTATCAGTAGCGAAGGAATACAAATCAAGTAGCCACTAAAAACATTATCCTTTTCTGTCAATGTCGCCTACCTTTTTTTTTTAGTGTAAGAAAATTAAATTAAACTGAAATGAACACGAAAATATAAATTCTGTTGAAAATCAGCAGTGAAAAGATTTGATGAAATAACTAATAATGATAATAACTAGTCAATGGGGAATAATAAGTCAATGGTTCATAATAAGGAGTCAAAGGCGAGGAATAATAATATGTATGGAAAATAATAATGAGACAATGGGGAATAATAATGAGTCAATGGGAAATAATAATGTCAATGGGGAATAATTATGAGTCAATGGAGAATAATAAGGAATCAATAGGGAATAAAATGCTTTAAAATGTAAAATGGACACATTCTGAATTCTCTACACATCCACTAAACATGGTCTTTTTTAATGAGTGCATGCTTCTTTTGAAGAAAAGTCCTTTAATACGTTTCTACTTTCTTATAAAAAAAAAACACATTGGTAGCTTTAAATAAAAATATAAAAAGACTGCTTGTCTGCCTGTTATCTGTTCAAAAAATGAATTACGGATTTATTCAATTTTTAATTAGATTAACCATCTTGACTACTTGTTATTCGGTACAACTTTTTTTTCAAGCAACAACGTCTGCATTGTTATCCTAATTACTTTCTTTAAAATTATTAGAATATAATTGAAGTAATCTTATCATGCTTTCTCTTGTGCCATCACACTTGTTAAATCCGAGCACCCAAAATCTTGTCTTGAGTTTCTTTGGAATTTGAGAGAGCAGATCTTCGAGACGCTGCTTTAAGACTTTAAGAAGAGATAATCCTGCTGAAATGTGCTTCCTCAATTTTTTTTTTTTTACTTTTTCCTCGTTACTTTCCAATATAAAAGACATTCAATAAAAGTTCTTGGAACAAAAAGATTAAGAAGTAAAAATTGAACAAAAAGATAACGAAAACCCTTTTTATTCTTGTATTATTATGAATTTCATTATGCATTTTCAAATAATCGATCTATTTCAGTTATTCGCAAATTGTGTGAGTGTCAACCATTCTCAAAAACAATTTAATTAAAAATTATATCTATTAACTAAACTAAATTTCGTTCGTTATTGTACTTTCATTTGAGGCCCGATATCATAGTGATTAACAGCTATGAATGATCTCGGTGTCACAGTTTTCAGGTTCGATTCCCGGTGGTGCCATGCATGTTTGTAGTGTTTCGCAAGCCACTTGAAGCCGTAGTTTCCCGGTCTAATAGGATCCTAGAGCCTTGGGGGGGTAGTGTTACACGCGTCCGTAGCATATCTTCAAGCTGCACCTGCCCCCTGGGTAGTGCTAAATAAGTACCAGCAATGTAGCCTTTGCTTATGGCATAAAGAGAAGTCTCTGCATTTTCAGCAGCATTAGAAGAAAAATGTGTTAAATATTGTATGTGTATGGTGTTTGTGCATGTGTAAATAAAGCTGTGTGTTATCCAACCTGTGCCTCTCAACCCAACCACATACAGTCACAATTTAGTGGCCCAATCGGCACACTACAAATGTATATTCTGAGTAACACTGAATCTATTAAAAATATATGGTATCAGTAGCAAATGAATTCAAATCAAGTAGCCACTAAGAAAATCATCCTTTTCTGTCAGTTTCACCTATCTTTTATTTAGTATAAGATAATTAAATTAAACTGAAATGAACACGAAAATATAAATTTTGTTGAAAGTCAACCGTGGAAAAGTTTGATGAAATAACTAATAGTGATAATAGTAAGTCAATGGTAAATAAAATGCTTTAAAATGGGAAATGGGCAAAATCTGAATTCTCTACACATTCACTAAACATGGGGGGTTTTTATGAGTGCATGCCTCTTTTGAAGAAAAGTCCATTCATACTTTAATTAAGTCGTTTCTTCTTTATCAAAAGAAACACATTGGTAATTTTAAAGAAAATTTTTAAAAATTTCTGTTTGTCTGCCTGTTATCTATTCTGAAAATGAATTACGGATTTATTCAATTTTTAATTAGATTAACCATCTTGACTACGTGTTATTCGGCGCAATTTTTTTTTCAAGCAACCGCGTCTGCATTGTTATCCTAATTTCTTTCTTTCAAATTATTAGAATATAATTGAAGTAATCTTATCATGCTTTCCCTCGTGCCACCGCACTTGTTAAATCCCAGCACCCAAAATCTTGTCTTAAGTTTCTTGGAATTTGAGAGAGCAAATCTTCAAGAGACGCTGCTCTAAGACTTTAAGAAGAGGTAATCCTCCTGAAATGTGCTTCCACTGATTTTTTTATTTTTTCCTCGTTACTTTTCAATATAAAAGGCATTCAATAAGTTCCTGAAACAAAAAGATTAAAAAGTAAAAAGGGAAAAAAAGATAAGAAAAATCCCTTTTTATACTCATATTATAAATTTCATTATATATTTTCAAATAATCGATCGTTATTCGCGAATTGTGGGAGTTATTATTCGTGTCCTCCACTCTCAAAAATTAATTTTAATTAAAAATTATATCGGTTAATTCATCTGAATTTAATCCGTTATTATACTCTCATTTAATTAAATTAAAATATTATAAATAAAATGTTTAATTTTTTATTAAATAATAGTGTAACTTTATCCTTGTAAAATATTTATAAATTACTATCGACATTTTTATATTAATATTATTTAGTGCGTTATTATACTCTCATTTAGTTAAATAAACTGTTCAATTTATATTAAATATTAGTGCAATTTTATCCTTGTAAGTTATTAAGTACTATCTACATTTTTATATTAATATTATAACAATTATGGGCATTAAAGTTGATTTATTTTTGTCTAGTTTGCATCATCATGTAAAATAAAAATAGTTACCAATTCTACTTAAGGAAAGTTAATATTAACATGTAATTTAGTTAGTGACATTCATATTTTTCGAGAATAAAATGAATAGATTGAGAACAGATATTTTGTATTTTCTATTTTTGTCCAAATAATCTTGATAAAATATTTTTAAATGTTTCATATTTCTAAATTCAGTTTTTCATTTTTCAGTTTTTTTTGTTTTTTTTAATGTACTGAAATATATAAAGATAATTTGAAAAGTCCTATTGGTCCCAATCCTATTGATCTTTTGTTGAGATGTGAGAAAAATAGTTTTTAACTTTTCCATATCATCATAATTGAAAAACTTTGTTACCGCACAGCACTTATTCCTAAAATTAAAAAAAAATCAAAAAAAAAGTTGTCAGGGTGAAATTTTTAATCAATAGATATTTATAAAACCTTTAACCTAAGCAAGCAGCTTCTTACAATTAAAGTTTAAAATAAAAACAATAAGGTTATTTTCTGTCTTGAAACATGTGGAAACTTAAAAAAAATACAGTATCTCAATAAAGTGCGTAATCAGCTTCAATATAAAGTGTTATCACCTCTAACATCTATGCAGGCACTTAAACGAATAAAAATCTGTATTCATCAACAAAGAATAGATCTCCATTGGCTTGCACTCTTATTGATATGTGTGTGTGTGATCAATTAAGCCTTTCATTTCCGTGGCGTGTGATGTGAGAAGAACACAGAATGCTTGGCACCTTGCATACAATCCTCCTTCGCGAGGTTTTCTGCGCTCAGTTGATCTGGATAGAAACCGTCCAGTAGATGTTACAGAGTTGGTTTGGTGTAACGGTTGGTTAGTCTCATTCCAGTTAGTTACAAATAGTGATCATCTGTGACAGTTGAAGTTCTAAATCTTCCTCGGTTGTACCTTCTAGACACTGATTCTATTCTTAAAAATGCCTTCCACAATCTGTGAATTACATTCAAAGAAAGATTCACATTCAAATTTTTATTTTTTAGCATTGTCATGGCCCGTTACTATATACTTAAAGGTCCACCATTATAATTATTAAGAATAAATGAGGTGGAGTTCTCAGATTTGAAACATGGCATGGCTGTTTGTTAGTGGTTCGGAATCGATTTTAAACTATAGGTCCTGATCTAATTAACCCAAACTGTGCACAAAATGAACGGTGAGCAATGAACCAACCGAAGCAAATCTAAAACATGGATATCTCGGAATATCACTATGCAGTTTCCATTTGTTAAAATTGCAGACAGCTTTAAAGACAGCAGACAGCTTTTTTTTGGCCCTTTGTTCAGTGGCGTTAAGCAACAACAGTTCCACTAACTTTCATATCATACTCGTATATTGATGCAACTCTATTTTTTTCCATATATTGTGTAATTTTTAAGAACATTTATTAATTCCTAGGCATGTAACCGCATTTTTTTTTTTTTTAATTTTTGGAAGCAATTGTAAATTTATTTTTCATTCAGAATATTTATTTTTTTGTGTTATATTGTAGGGATTCTAGTAAGATTGCTTACGTCCGGAAGCTTTTTATTTCTATATTTTCTTTTTTTAAATTGTTTAAATAGACAAGGAATATATAATATATATTTTTTCAATGAAATAATCTCAATAATGTACACAACTTACAATAAAAATTACTTCTACGGTTGAATTGTGCTAAAACTTCAGATATGGAATCAAGTAGTGTTTGAAAGATTTAATTCCACATAATGGATGCTGCACAACTGTTCTATAATGCCCTTTAAATTTGTAGAAGAGGAAACTGATATAGTATTATAATATCATATGTTACATGCCTTAAATTAAAATTTACATAATACAAAATTAAATGTTACATGCCTAAATGGTTCTTTAAACTACAAAATAGTGTCTATTTTATTATTATGTATAACATTCCAGGGTACGAAGACGCTTTCTAAATTATTCACATAATTTTTACATCATTAAGAAACCAATGTATGTTTATATATATTACCTTGAAATGGAGAATTAGATTTCTGCTGTTTAAGAAAATAAAAGGGTGAAACATAAGTATTTGCGATCTAAGAAGTTATTGATCAACAGATGAGTTCAAAAGCAAATTTATTAGGAAGCCATTAGAAAAGAATGACTCATTTGATTATTATATAAGTCAATTAATTATATACAAATAAATTTTAATTATTTGAATGTTAAAATTAAATGTTTCTATATCATTCGTCCTTCTATTGATTACCATGTTAATCGTATTTTGTTTTTGTTTACTACACACTAAACCTGTAATTTCAATATTGTAACTGTTATTGTTATTATTAGCCTCCTGGTGGACCAAAGCAGTCTGCCTGCTGGCAGATACTACTTTGATATTAAGTTTGCAAAAATGTGGAAGAAACTAATTTTTATGAGTGTAATTATCCTTTTTTTCCCAAGATTTTGAGGATGTGCAGCTATTGTCATTCACATAAAAAAACATGTTGTTATAAGTAAAAAAGTAAACTAAGAACATGTTCAAATTAAAAAAAATACGTATATAGCGTCAAGGAACATGTTAAAATAAAATATAAAAATCTATTCCAAAGACTTGTTGTTGTTTTCCAGCGTGAGGCTTCTTTTTCTATCTATTTAAATCTTTTACCCATTACTCTCTTTGGTCTATTATAAATAACACCATTTGAATAAACCAACATCGTTCCTACTGAAATAGAAGCCATTTCCATTCTAGGACAGAGATTTTATTCCTGAAGCAATGGAGGAAAGAGGCATAGTAATGCCTTCAGGGAATATTTCAGGGGTAACTTCTCTTAATTTGAGTGACAATTTGCTGAAAATTCAAACTAGGCAGTTTTACTATCAATGCGGGACATTCTGGTACAATCATCATGTAGTTTTTAAAGACTGTTTACATAGAATTTTGAAGGCCACAGGCCACGTATCAGGTCATAACTTGACCTCGAACCACACATAAAAAAACTCAAAAATTATCTAGCATATCCCTTTTTCACTTCTTTGTATATATTAAAAAATATAATACAATAAAAAAGTATATAAATAGTTTAATTCATGACAATAATTTAATTATTATCTTAATATTCAGTTCGAATATTACAGCAACTAAGCTTCAATTAAATTTTATTTATCTATTTTTTTTTATTTCCATTCCTAAAAGTGTTTGTTCCCAAATATTAATTAATAATCCAAGCAGGTTTGCACATTTTACTGTATTGTCCAGCAATATTAATATCTACTTCGTTTCGAGCAATTTTAAAAAAGAGCATGTTTGGGTGTGTACCGTATACATTAAAAATTACGTCGAAAGTGATTTTGCATGCATGTTAGCACGTTATTGACCCAGAATCTGATCTTTTAGACTGCAATAAAATAGGAAACAAGTAATATAAAAAAAAATTTTAAAGTCAATTCCTATTTTTTTCCACTATATTGCAGAAAGTCCTTTATAAATAATTTTCAATCATTTTTTTTTTAAGTTTATCTGGAGCCATCTATTGGTAGATACATGCAACTTAAATATAAAAAAACCTAAAATTAATTAATTTAATTTAATTATTGAATTAATATTTGAAAAAACTGTATTAACATCAAGTGTCATCCACTACAAGTTCAAAAAAATGTATTTGAACTTGAATGGAGGAATAAAAAGTATTTTAGTAACGATTGAAAACTTGAACAAGATATATATAGGGAGAGTGTGAGCTAATAGAAGGAATTGAAAAAATATTTTCAATTTTAATCTTTTTGCGAAATCTGAAAATCTTTCTAAAATTTTACCAGTTATATTTTTAAGTAAAACATACATATGATCCGATGTTCTGTACATTGGGGCCTGATGGCAGAGTGACTAAAGGCCAATGTGTGATCTCTGTGTCACACGTTTCGGGTTCGATTTCAGGTGGTGCCATGTATGTTTGTAGTGGTTCGGAATTCACTTTAAACAGTCCCAGCCTAATAGGACGTAGAGCGTTGTGGCGGTAGTACTACTCGCGTCTGTAGCATATCTTCAAGCTATACGTGCCCCCTTGGTAGTGCTAAGTGAGTAACAGCGATGCAGCTTTTGCTTATAGCATAATGTAAAGTCTCTGCATTTTTAGCTGCAATAGAAGAAAAATGTGTTAAATATTGTATGGGTATATATTGTTTGTACGCTTGTAAATAAACCTGTGTGTACTCCAACTTGTGCCTCAAAAATCACAACACAACCACACCCAGTCACAATCAGGTTGCCCAACCTGCAACCTACAAGTCTATATATTCTGAGTCACACTGAATTTATTATAAATACTTTATAAAAATTTATTATCCTTTTCTGTCGATGTCGCCTACCTTTTTTTTTTAGTGTAAGAAAATTAAATTAAACTGAAATGAACACGAAAATATAAATTCTGTTGAAAATCAGCAGTGAAAAGATTTGATGAAATAACTAATAATGATAATAACTAGTCAATGGGGAATAATAAGTCAATGGTTCATAATAAGCAGTCAAAGGCGAGGAATAATAATATGTATGCGAAATAATAATGAGACAATGGGGAATAATAATGAGTCAATGGGAAATAATAATGTCAATGGGGAATAATTATGAGTCAATGGAGAATAATAAGGAATCAATAGGGAATAAAATGCTTTAAAATGTAAAATGGACACATTCTGAATTCTCTACACATCCACTAAACATGGTCTTTTTTAATGAGTGCATGCTTCTTTTGAAGAAAAGTCCTTTAATACGTTTCTACTTTCTTATAAAAAAAAACACATTGGTAGCTTTAAATAAAAATACAAAAAGACTGCTTGTCTGCCTGTTATCTGTTCAAAAAATGAATTACGGATTTATTCAATTTTTAATTAGATTAACCATCTTGACTACTTGTTATTCGGTACAACTTTTTTTTCAAGCAACCCCCGTCTGCATTGTTATCCTAATTTCTTTCTTTAAAATTATTAGAATATAATTGAAGTAATCTTATCATGCTTTCTCTTGTGCCATCACACTTGTTAAATCCGAGCACCCAAAATCTTGTCTTGAGTTTCTTTGGAATTTGAGAGAGCAGATCTTCGAGACGCTGCTTTAAGACTTTAAGAAGAGATAATCCTCCTGAAATGTGCGTCCTCAATTTTTTTTTACTTTTTCCTCGTTACTTTCCAATATAAAAGACATTCAATAAAAGTTCTTGGAACAAAAAGATTAAGAAGTAAAAATTGAACAAAAAGATAACGAAAACCCTTTTTATTCTTGTATTATTATGAATTTCATTATGTATTTTCAAATAATCGATCTATTTCAGTTATTCGCAAATTGTGTGAGTGTCAACCATTCTCAAAAACAATTTAATTAAAAATTATATCTATTAACTAAACTAAATTTCGTTCGTTATTGTACTTTCATTTGGGGCCCGATATCATAGTGATTAACGGCTATGAATGATCTCGATGTCACAGTTTTCAGGTTCGATTCCCGGGGGTGCTATGCATGTTTGTAGTGGTTCGCAAGCCATTTGAAGCCGTAGTTTCCCGGTCTAATAGGATCCTAGAACCTTGTGGGGGTAGTGTTACTCGCGTCCGTAGCATATCTTCAAGCTGCAAGTGCCCCCTGTGTAGTGCTAAATAAGTACCAGCAATGCAGCCTTTGCTTATGGCATAAAGAGAAGTCTCTGCATTTTTAGCAGCATTAGAAGAAAAATGTGTTAAATATTGTATGTGTATGGTGTTTGTGCGTGTGTAAATAAAGCTGTGTGTTCTCTAACCTGTGCCTCAAGTATCTCAACCCAACCACATACAGTCACAATTTAGTGGCCCAACCGGCACACTACAAATGTATATTCTGAGTAACACTGAATCTATTAAAAATATATTGTATCAGTAGCAAATGAATTCAAATCAAGTAGCCACTAAGAAAATCATCCTTTTCTGTCAGTTTCACCTATCTTTTATTTAGTATAAGATAATTAAATTAAACTGAAATGAACACGAAAATATAAATTTTATTGAAAGTCAACCGTGGAAAAGTTTGATGAAATAACTAATAGTGATAATACTAAGTCAATGGTAAATAAAATGCTTTAAAATGGGAAATGGGCAAAATCTGAATTCTCTACACATTCACTAAACATGGGGTTTTTATGAGTACATGCCTCTTTTGAAGAAAAGTCCATTAATACTTTAATTAAGTCGTTTCTTCTTTCTTATCAAAAGAAACACATTGGTAATTTTAAAGAAAATTTTTAAAAATTTCTGTTTGTCTGCCTGTTATCTATTCTGAAAATGAATTACGGATTTATTCAATTTTTAATTAGATTAACTATCTTGACTACGTGTTATTCGGCGCAATTTTTTTTTCAAGCAACCGCGTCTGCATTGTTATCCTAATTTCTTTCTTTCAAATTATTAGAATATAATTGAAGTAATCTTATCATGCTTTCCCTCGTGCCACCGCACTTGTTAAATCCCAGCACCCAAAATCTTGTCTTAAGTTTCTTGGAATTTGAGAGAGCAAATCTTCAAGAGACGCTGCTCTAAGACTTTAAGAAGAGGTAATCCTCCTGAAATGTGCTTCCACTGATTTTTTTATTTTTTCCTCGTTACTTTTCAATATAAAAGGCATTCAATAAGTTCCTGAAACAAAAAGATTAAGAAGTAAAAAGGGAAAAAAAGATAAGAAAAATCCTTTTTATACTCATATTATAAATTTCATTATATATTTTCAAATAATCGATCGTTATTCGCGAATTGTGGGAGTTATTATTCATGTCCTCCACTCTCAAAAATTAATTTTAATTAAAAATTATATCGGTTAATTCATCTGAATTTAATCCGTTATTATACTCTCATTTAATTAAATTAAAATATTATAAATAAAATGTTTAATTTTTTATTAAATAATAGTGTAACTTTATCCTTGTAAAATATTTATAAATTACTATCGACATTTTTATATTAATATTATTTAGTGCGTTATTATACTCTCATTTAGTTAAATAAACTGTTCAATTTATATTAAATATTAGTGCAATTTTATCCTTGTAAGTTATTAAGTACTATCTACATTTTTATATTAATATTATAACAATTATGGGCATTAAAGTTGATTTATTTTTGTCTAGTTTGCATCATCATGTAAAATAAAAATAGTTACCAATTCTACTTAAGGAAAGTTAATATTAACATGTAATTTAGTTAGTGACATTCATATTTTTCGAGAATAAAATGAATAGATTGAGAACAGATATTTTGTATTTTCTATTTTTGCCCAAATAATCTTGATAAAATATTTTTAAATGTTTCATATTTCAAAATTCAGTTTTTCATTTTTCATTTTTTTTTTTTTTTAATGTACTGAAATATATAAAGATAATTTGAAAAGTCCTATTGGTCCCAATCCTATTGATCTTTTGTTGAGATGTGAGAAAAATAGTTTTTAACTTTTCCATATCATCATAATTGAAAAACTTTGTTACCGCACAGCACTTATTCCTAAAATTAAAAAAAAAAAAATCAAAAAGTTGTCAGGGGAAATTTTTAATCAATAGATATTTATAAAACCTTTAACCTAAGCAAGCAGCTTCTTACAATTAAAGTTTAAAATAAAAACAATAAGGTTATTTTCTGTCTTGAAACATGTGGAAACTTAAAAAAAATACAGTATCTCAATAAAGTGCGTAATCAGCTTCAATATAAAGTGTTATCACCTCTAACATCTATGCAGGCACTTAAACGAATAAAAATCTGTATTCATCAACAAAGAATAGATCTCCATTGGCTTGCACTCTTATTGATATGTGTGTGTGATCAATTAAGCCTTTCATTTCCGTGGCGTGTGATGTGAGAAGAACACAGAATGCTTGGCACCTTGCATACAATCCTCCTTCGCGAGGTTTTCTGCGCTCAGTTGATCTGGATAGAAACCGTCCAGTAGATGTTACAGAGTTGGTTTGGTGTAACGGTTGGTTAGTCTCATTCCAGTTAGTTACAAATAGTGATCATCTGTGACAGTTGAAGTTCTAAATCTTCCTCGGTTGTACCTTCTAGACACTGATTCTATTCTTAAAAATGCCTTCCACAATCTGTGAATTACATTCAAAGAAAGATTCACATTCAAATTTTTATTTTTTAGCATTGTCATGGCCCTTTACTATATACTTAAAGGTCCACCATTATAATTATTAAGAATAAATGAGGTGGAGTTCTCAGATTTGAAACATGGCATGGCTGTTTGTTAGTGGTTCGGAATCGATTTTAAGCTATAGGTCCTGATCTAATTAACCCAAACTGTGCACAAAATGAACGGTGAGCGACGAACCAACCGAAGCAAATCTGAAACATGGATATCTCGGAATATCACTATGCAGTTTCCATTTGTTAAAATTGCAGACAGCTTTAAAGATAGTTTTTTTGGCCCTTTGTTCAGTGGCGTTAAGCAACAACAGTTCCACTAACTTTCATATCATACTCGTATATTGATGCAACTCTATTTTTTTCCATATATTGTGTAATTTTTACGAACATTTATTAATTCCTAGGCATGTAACCGCATTTTTTTCTGATTTTTTTTTTTTTTTTTTTTTAAATTTTTGGAAACAATTGTAAATTTATTTTTCATTCAGAATATTTATTTTTTTGTGTTATATTGTAGGGATTCTAGTAAGATTGTTTACGTCCGGAAGCTTTTTCTTTCTATATTTTCTTTTTTTAAATTGTTTAAATAGACAAGGAATATGTAATATATATTTTTTCAATGAAATAAACTCAATAATGTACACAACTTACAATAAAAATTACTTCTACGGTTGAAACGTGCTAAAACTTCAGATATGGAATCAAGTAGTGTTTGAAAGATTTAATTCCACATAATGGATGATGCACAACTGTTCTATAATGCCCTTTAAATTTGTAGAAGAGGAAACTGATATAGTATTATAATATCATATATTAATTCCCTAAATGGTTCTTTAAACTACAAAATAGTGTCTATTTTATTATTATGTATAACATTCCAGGGTACAAAGACACTTTCTAAATTATTCACATAATTTTTACATCATTAAGAAACCAATGTATGTTTATATATATTACCTTGAAATGGAGAATTAGATTTCTGCTGTTTAAGAAAATAAAAGGGTGAAACATAAGTATTTGCGATCTAAGAAGGTATTGATCAACAGATGAGTTCAAAAGCAAATTTATTAGGAAGCCATTAGAAAAGAATGACTCATTTGATTATTATATAAGTCAATTAATTATATACAAATAAATTTTAATTATTTGAATGTTAAAATTAAATGTTTCTATATCATTCGTCCTTCTATTGATTACCATGTTAATCGTATTTTGTTTTAGTTTACTACACACTAAACCTGTTATTTCAATATTGTAACTGTTATTGTTATTATTAGCCTCCTGGTGGACCAAAGCCGTCTGCCTGCTGGCAGATACTACTTTGATATTAAGTTTGCAAAAATGTGGAAGAAACAAATTTTTATGAGTGTAACTATCCTTTTTTTCCAAGATTTTGAGGATGTGCAGCTATTGTCATTCACATAAAAACACATGTTGTTATAAGTAAAAAAGTAAACTAAGAACATGTTCAAATTAAAAAAATACGTATATAGCGTAAAGGAACATGTTAAAATAAAATATAAAAATCTATTCCAAAGACTTGTTGTTGTTTTCCAGCGTCAGGCTTCTTTTTCTATCTATTTAAATCTTTTACCCATTACTCTCTTTGGTCTATTATAAATAACACCATTTGAATAAACCAACATCGTTCCTACTGAAATAGAAGCCATTTCCATTCTAGGATAGAGATTTTATTCCTAAGGCAATGGAGGAAAGAAGCATAGTAATGCCTTCAGGGAATATTTCAGGGGTAACTTCTCTTAATTTGAGTGACAATTTGCTGAAAATTCAAACTAGGCAGTTTTACTATCAATGCGGGACATTCTGGTACAATCATCATGTAGTTTTTAAAGACTGTTTACATAGAATTTTGAAGGCCACAGGCCACGTATCAGGTCATAACTTGACCTCGAACCACACATAAAAAAACTCAAAAATTATCTAGCATATCCCTTTTTCACTTCTTTGTATATATTAAAAAATATAATACAATTAAAAAGTATATAAATAGTTTAATTCAGGACAATAATTTAATTATTATCTTAATATTCAGTTCGAATATTACAGCAACTAAGCTTCAATTAAATTTTATTTATCTATTTTTTTTATTTCCATTCCTAAAAGTGTTTGTTCCCAAATATTAATTAATAATCCAAGCAGGTTTGCACATTTTACTGTATTGTCCAGCAATATTAATATCTACTTCGTTTCGAGCAATTTTAAAAAAGAGCATGTTTGGGTGTGTACCGTATACATTAAAAATTACGTCGAAAGTGATTTTGCATGCATGTTAGCACATTATTGACCCAGAATCTGATCTTTTTGACTGCAATAAAATAGGAAACAAGTAATATAAAAAAAAAATTTAAAGTCAATTCCTATTTTTTTCCACTATATTGCAGAAAGTCCTTTATAAATAATTTTCAATCATTTTTTTAAGTTTATCTGGAGCCATCTATTGGTAGATACATGCAACTTAAATATAAAAAAACCTAAAATTAATTAATTAAATTTAATTATTGAATTAATATTTGAAAAAACTGTATTAACATCAAGTGTCATCCACTACAAGTTCAAAAAAATGTATTTGAACTTGAATGGATGAATAAAAAGTATTTTAGTAACGATTGAAAATTTGAACATGATATATATAGGGAGAGTGTGAGCTAATAGAAGGAATTGAAAAAATATTTCCTATTTTAATCTTTTTACGAAATCTGAAAATCTTTCTAAAAAATTACCAGTTACATTTTTAAGTAAATCATACATATGATGCGATGTTCTGTGGATTGCTGTACTGAAGGGATTCTAAAAATGAAGATCTTAGAAAAAAAATAATATTAGATGATTTTAAAAAAGTTGAGAATGCAGTTGGCAATAATCCTATGTAAGCGAACTATCTTGATGGACTTGGCGTTAAAGATTGATATTTACTTTAGAAAAACTATCGGCTCTTTCAATAGTTTAACGCAAACAGTATCAATAAACTTAAATAATTTTGTTCGTTCGGTCATTTTTTTTTATCCTGCACTTCTTATAAAATTTTAATTTAAGAAAACTCAAGTTTGCTTAATTAAAAATATATATTGGAATATTTTCTTTCTGCTAACATTTGTTACTTTGAAATAAAAAAATGTTAGTCTAAAAATATACGAAAAATAATTTTTAAACGAATAATATTTTTAATATGAAAAATGAAAGAGTTTTCCTTGAATTTTGCAAAATTTATAAAAACAGGGTATAGAATAATGGGCCTTGAATAAAAAATATTTTTAATGAAAGTCAAAAAAGGTAATTTCGTTTGCATATGCAGTGAATTTATTTTGAAAAAAATGATTATATGTAACTTAAAACTTTCAATACATGTTTTCATTAATTATTTAATTTGCAGAAGACTTTCTAAAAAATAAGCAAAAATATTTTTTTAGTATCTTAACGTACTGCTGAGTATCAAATTTTAGTTTCCTTGTCCACCAATTACACTCATGTCCATAAATTAAGGATAATTCAGAATCACACAGATATTGAATTCTAAAATAAAAATTTCACCTGTAGAATTATCACACACATCTTGAAGAAGAATATGCAAATTACAGGAAACCACCAGATGGCGCGGATAATACGTCACAATGACGAGAGTGTAAGAGAGGTGTATATAAGGAATGGTGGCAAAGAAGTAAAATTGTTCACAAGCGTTTTAAAAGCCTTTCAGTGCAATAACCGCATAGTTAGGGCACAAAGGAAGCATTTGGATGATTTTTTACGTGGTAGAATTATCGGACGACTGGAATGTGGACGTACACAGCTGGAAATATCCGAGGAACTTGGAATCGCCCAGAGTGTCATCTCCAGGCTTTGGCACGATTCCAAGATGATGGTAATGTGAGTAGATGTTACAGCAGTGGCCGCCCCCGAGTTATAACGCCGAATAAGGACCGGTATTTCGCAGTTACTGCCAAAAGAAACAGACGGAGCACAGCATCAGACCTGTCTCGTCAGCTCTCTTCAGCTACCGGTACGACAGTTTCAAGGGAAACCGTGTACAGACGCTTAGGGCACATTGGTCTATATGCTCGTAGGCCTGTCAGATGTGCTCCACTTACCGCAACTCACTGTCGCCTGCGATTAACCTGGAGTAGAGAGCATGCATTGTGGACACCGCAACAGTGGTCTTGTGTGATGTTTTCCGTCGAGTCCAGGTTTAGTGTGCAGTCTGATTCTCGCCGGACTTTCATATGGAGAGCGCCAGGTACCCGTTACCACCAAGAGAACACCATTGAACGACACCGTTACGGTGGTGCAGGATGGCTCGTTTGGGGAGGAATTATTCTTGGTTCCAGAACTGACCTGCATGTTCAGAGTGTAACGATAACGGGCCACATCTATCGGGATGTCATTCTGGAACAGCATGTACGTTTGTTTCGGGGCGCCATGGGTGCTGAATTTCTGTTTATGGATGACAACGCCCGTCCTCCCCGTGCAAACATTGTAGACGAATGCCTTCAATTGGAGGATATCACCCGTATGGATTGGTCAGCATACTCACCGGACTTGAATCCAATAGAGCATGTGTGGGATATGCTTGGCCGACGAATTGCAGCCCGTCAACCCCCTCCCACCTGTCAACCGGAACTTCGGAGGACATTTCTTGATGAGTGGTGTAAAAGATCAGATTGATAATTTGATACTCAGCATGCCTAGGCGTTGTAAGGCATGTATTGCATCGTCCGGGAGACATACTCCATATTAAACATCCTACTCACCATGCTATACTATTTTTTGTAAATAGGTTCTTTTTTAAAATTTGCTCCAGGGAGTAAAAATCGCAATTTTTATTAATTATGTCAAACATATAGCATCTTTTTTGCTCTTTACCTTTTGTTTAATAAATAGACTTTACAAATAAGTCAAATTTGTTTTGCGTCTGTCTCTTTCTTTGCCTGAACTTCATTGGCCTTAATTTATGGACATGAGTGTAAATAAAGTGCATTTCCATTTGTTCACGAATAGAGGAACTCTATTAAATTTTAAAAAGAGAAAAAAAAATAAAAAAATTTTTTTTTCACTATTTTGTTAAAATTATTGTTACCCTTTGGAAATATTATCTACCATCACTAATTAGACAAATTAGATGAGGATGGCAAATATTGCTATTATTATCCTCATTATTATTAAGGGCCTGTGTCTTTTCACTAACTAGACCAAAAAGACCATTCACCACCGTTAACCATGGCCACCTTTTGGCACTATATTCAGAGAATTGGGATGAGAAAAAAAAATAATTGTTTTTATTTTGCGGTAATTGTATAATTTCCTGGCGTCTGTATTATATACTAAATTATAATATTCAATTATATCTACAATTAAATAGTATTGCAAATAGAAATAAAAGATTATTTTTTCCAATAACTTAATAATTTCATTAAAGATAAACA
Organism: Caerostris darwini; assembly: GCA_021605075.1. Classification (NCBI taxonomy): domain Eukaryota; kingdom Metazoa; phylum Arthropoda; class Arachnida; order Araneae; family Araneidae; genus Caerostris; species Caerostris darwini. The sequence continues at coordinate 83,720 of BPLQ01008424.1, read as the reverse complement.
ATTATGGTTTTTTCATTGGCAAGTTTTAACTAAAATTTCAGACATCTTGTATTGAATGTTGTATCTAGAAAAAACTCGTACCTGTACTATTACATTACTATTATATTTTATTTTGTTAATTTAACATTTTTTTGAGGAGGGAGGGCTCTGGCGCTTGATACTACAGGTTTCGGACTCGAGTCCCGGAGGGGCCATGGATGCTTGTAGTCGTTCGGAATCCCCTTTAAAGCGTAGGTCCCGGTCTCATATGATCGTAGAGCGTTATGGGGTTAGTGTTACGCGCGTCCGTAGCATACCTTCAAGCTACCCCCTGGGTAGTGCTAAATGTGCAGCAGCGGTGCAGCCCTTGCTTATGGCATAAAGATTAACTGTCTCTGTATTGCTGGATGCATTAAAACAACAACAATATTGTAGGCTTTTAAAATTATATTCTGATAAGCTGCTTCGTGGTTTTCCTTTTTTTTAATAATGAATTAATTATATTACATTATAAGGAAGGAGCATATATAAGGATTATATATAAGGAATAAGGAGGAGGAAAGTTTATTTATAAGGAATTAATTATATTATATTATATTATTTTTTTCGTGGAACAAAATAATAGTTACGAATTCTGGCCTACAATATTTTAGATTTTCTTCAATTATAAAATCACTCCAAATAACATGACTTAAATTAAATAACAAAACTAAAAATAGTACTTAAAAGATTAATTGATTTTTAAAGTACAATTAATCAAAAACTTTAAGATTTTTTTAAAATCTTATTACAACTAACTGCAAGAGCTTTCTAACCATTAGTGTCTCTAATTCCAAAGAACGACGCAGAAAGAAACAAAAGTAAGAAAGTAAATCTCTTTTACTTATAAAAAAACAAGAATCCAGTAAAGGCAAGTAAAGCTAGTTTGATTGAGAACTCCCATCCGAGTTTCCTTTTATTTTATGTAGGGAATTCCCTTTCAAAGATGAAAACCCCCTCTTCCAGCATCACCTCCGTTGGGACTCCTCTCACGACAAAAGGTTGAGTTCCGAGACAAACCTTCGATTATGTGGAATCAATTCTTCCCCGGTTGCTGTTGCTGAAGAAACCTCGTCTCATTGTTGTTCTTTGGGTATATAAAGTAGGAAAAAAACACGAAAATAACCCCAATTTCTGCAAAGATAAAGATAAAACAAAAAGGTCAATTAAAATGAGAGTTTTATTTATATGTAATAAAGTACACAAAAACATGGCGTGATTATAAAAAGTCAATGTGTATTTATAATATTTCATCCTCCTTTCTTCCATATACTTAATAAAATAATTAGTGCAAGCAACAATAATTTATCCTGTGAAAAAATTCTAATAGTGTACTAAATTGAAATCAAATCTAATTATAATCTACTTTATCTTCAAGCTACATGTGCACCGTGGGTAATTCTAAATGAGTAACAGCGGTGCAGTCCTTATGGCATAAAGATCAACCGCCTCTGTATTACCAGCTGCATTAGAACAACAACAACTAAATTGTAATTAACATTTTTTATTATATTGGATATCTTGATATTCTTTTGGGCCTGGTGGCCGAGTGATTAGAGCTCTGGCCCTCAGTGCCGCAGGTTTTTGTGACTCAAATCCTGGTGGTACAACGGATGTTTGTAGTGGTTCGGAATACACTTTAAACCGTAGGTCACGGTCAAACATGATCATAGAGAGTTGCGGAGGTATTGTTGCTCCTCGTCCGTAGCTTACCTTCAAGCTACATGCACTTCCTGGGTATTGCTAAGTGAGTAATGTCGGTGCAGCGCTTGCCTTAAGGCATCCAAGACAATTGTCTAAGTGTTTTCCAGCTGCATTAGAACAAAAAGGATATTGTATGCTTTTAAAATTATTATTCTGGAAAAATGTTAATGTGGTTTCCTCTTTTTAATAAGGATCCGTGTAACAAGAAAAAAAAAAGTTATGAATCCTGGCCTAGAATATTTTAGATTTTCTTCAATTTCGAAACCATTCTAAGTATTATGATTTAAATTAAATAATAAAAACTAATAAAACTAAATATAATACTAAAAAATAAATTGATTTTTAAAATACAACTAATCGAAACTTCAAGTTTTTTTTTTAAATCCTATTAGAGGCAACTACATGAGTTTTGTAACCACTAGCTGTCTCTAATTCCAAAGAACGACGCAGAAAGAAAAAAAGTAAGAAAGTAAATCTCTTTTACTTATAAAAAACAAGAATCCAGTAAACACAAGTAAAGCTAGTTTGATTGAGAACTCCCATCCGAGTTTCCTTTTATTTTATGTAGGGAATTCCCTTTCAAAGATGAAAACTCCCTCTTCCAGCATCACCTCCGTTGGGACTCCTCTCACGACAAAAGGTTGAGTTCCGAGACAAACCTTCGATTATGTGGAATCAATTCTTCCCCGGTTGCTGTTGCTGAAGAAACCTCATCTCATTGTTGTTCTTTGGGTATATAAAGTAGGAAAAAAACACGAAAACAACCCCAATTTCTGCAAAGATAAAGATAAAACAAAACGATCAATTAAAATGAGAGTTTTATTTATATGTAATAAAGTACACAAAAACATGGCGTGATTATAAAAAGTCAATGGGAAATAATTATTATTTCACCTTCCTTTATTCCTTCGATTTAAAAAGAATGGAAGGAATAAAGGAAGATGAAATAATAATGATGAAATGCGGCCTGGTGACCAAGTGGCTAGTGCTCTGGCCTTCGATACAAGATGCTTCAGATTCGAATCCTGGCGGTGGCATGGATGTTTGTGAGTGTGGTCGGAATCCACGTTAAACTGTAGGTCCCGGTCTATTTAGCCTAAAGTTTGCACAAGATGACCGTAGAGTGACTAACCAAACCAATCATTCTATTTACGTATTCAAATAATTAATGCAAGTAACAATAATTTATGCTGTGAAACAATTCTAAAAGTATACTAAATTGTAATTAACTTTTTTTATTACATTAAATATCGTGATATTCTTTTGGGTCAGGTGGCCGAATGACTAGAACTCCGGCGGTCAATGCCACAGGTTTTGAGTTCTAGTCCCGGCTCTACAATGGATGTTTGTAGTGGTTCAGAAAGCATTTTTAATCGTAAAACCCTACCCCGTAAAAGAAAAACATCTCTCGTCTCGTAATATGCCAATAGGCAAACGGCTTTGGCCCACCATGGGGCCGTTGCTCCAATGATGAGGATGATGATGAGATATCCTTTCCAAACATGATGGCAAGGTGAATGGCGCTCGGTTCCACGGGTTTCAGGTTCAAGTTCCGGCGGTGTCATGAATGTCTGTAGTGGTTCAGAATCTTATTTAAGCCATAGACCTCGTCTAATATGACAGTAGAGCGTAGAGCTGACAACCCTACCTAGGGAAAGGAAAACATCACCTGTTTCCGAATCAGCCAATAGGCAGACGGCCATGGTTCAACAAGGACTTTAGTGCCAGAGATTTATATAGATATTCTTTCTACAACGTTCCTTGATATTCTTAATTCAAAACCAGTTATTTATTTCCATAAACACATTAAGTAACTTTTATTTTTGAGAATATACCTGACGTGGAAGATTATGTTGACTCTGTAATTAAAACAAAAACAGCTTTTTTTTTCGCTGTTCGTAGAAGGCCATCCTTTATTTTAGATCTTGTAATAAATTCAATTTTATTCAGTGCATCAGTGGAATATTCTACTCTATACTAAGGAGAAGGAAAGGGAAAACAATATCTTGCACAATGATTTTCAGTGGTAATTACGCAACTGTTTTTTCATTTTGGTAAAATCTAATAAGCAATTTGATTATCCATATATGATTAGCACCACAGAATTTTCTCTGTTTTCAAAGTAGTTTCTGTAACACGCGATAACAGATATAATCAAATTTGCGCATCACTCGTCACTTTAGCAACCTCGCGAAAAAAAATGGGCACAAGTATAAAGTAATGCTACAAAACCTAACATTGAAAGCACTTCTAGTTTAGATACTTATATAGGATGGACACAAATTATTGGGGGGGGATATTGTTATGCAGGAAGGAGTAGTACTATACAAGATATATACTAAATTGTTATTATATAAAATTTCATAAATAAATAATTAGGGTAAATTATATAAAGTAATAACCTTAAGTTTAAGTAATTTACCCTAATTAAATAATTAGGATAAATTATTAATTATAATGAGCCAATTCAATGGCAGATAAGCAATATTTGGCCTCTAGTTTTGGGATAGATGTTTGTAGATGTTTCAAGTCCTAGTCTGATTAAGATCGTATGAGTGATTATTCGTCATTATTTTCATTTCTTAAAACGCTCTAAAAAGGGCAAAATGCTTATTGAGGTTTTATGAAACTCATTCCATTGTATAGATGCAATGAATTGATGCAAGGAATTTAACTATGAAAAAAGAGAAGTTTCTTAACTAATTAAACCACTTCTCTGATTAATCTTTGTCCTTGTTAAAAGGACAATTTGAAAAGAGGAAATGTATTTAAAAAATTTGTATCTATTATGATTTGTGTAAATGCATCTGCCATTAAAAACCATTATTTTTTTCTTCTTCGTTGGCACAACAGCTCCATAGTGGGCCAAAGCCGTTTGTCTACTGGCAGATTTCGAGACAGGAGATGTTTTCTTTTTACTGTGTAGAGTTGTCAGCCCTACATATGCTGAATTTAACTTATATATTTAGTATCTTGTATGGAAATCACGAATAAGCAGTGTATTTGATTTTATTAATATGATCATGTGACAAAGTGATGGATATAACTGACTTACTGATGGGACATTTACAAAGTACCTAAAGGCATCCAGATTGAGCATTTGTGAAAAAAAGTATGCCTTGTAGGTTTCAACAATCTTATAACGTGTCATCTCATGTTTGGCTGTATATCTAAGCATAATAAATGCTGGTACAAGGCCATTCATCAGTAATATTGAAGATGGTGCGGTAAATTCAACTTTTTTTTATAACAGCCCCATGGTGGGACAAGGCCGTCTGGCTACTGGCAGATTTCGAGACAGGAGTATTTTCTTTTTACTGAGTAGGGTTGTCAGCCCTACGCTCTATAGTCAAATTAGATAGGCACCTACGGTTTAAAGTGGATTCCGAATCCCTGCAAGCATCCATGGCATCGCTGCGAATCGAACGTGAAACCTGTTGCACTGAGCGATAGTCACTTGGCTATCAGGCCCACAATTTATCATCAACTTAATGTACTAGTCCATGTTGTACCATGGCCGTCTGTCTACTGGCAGATTCCGTTAAAGGAGATGTTTTTATGGGATAGAGGTTGTCGACACTAAGCCCAACTCTCTAAGGTCATATTAGACCGAGATCTACGATTTAAAGTGGATTCCGAATCACTACAATCATACATGGTACCGCCGGGACTGGAACCCGTAAAATTGTTGCATTGATCGCCAGAGCGCTAGTCACTCGGCCATCAGGCCCCTTAAATCAGCTTAACTATGAAAAAAAGAGAAGTTTGTTAACTAATTAAATCACTTCCCTGATTAATGTTTGTCCTTGTTAAAAGGACAATTTGAAAAGAGGAAATGTATTTAAAAAATTTGTATCTATTATGATTTGTGTAAATGCATCTGCCATTAAAAACCATTATTTTTTTCTTCTTCATTGACACAACAGCTCCATAGTGGGCGAAAGTCGTTAGTCTACTGGCAGATTTCGAGACAGGAGATGTTTTCTTTTTACTGTGTAGGGTTGTCAGCCCTACGCTCTATAATAAAATTTGACAGGGACCTACAGTTTGAAGTGGATTCCGAACCACTGCAAAATCCAATCCGCTTGCAAACTGCAAAATCCGCCCGAACTGGAACCCGAAACCTGTAGCACTCCTGCTAGTTACTCGGCCGTCAGGCCCTAAATTCCACTTTATTCAGATTTATTTAAGATCGTTTGCAATCTAACAATAAAATTCAGCTTCATTCAGATTCTTTTCACCCAACTAATTTATGTCCACTTTGAATATATATTTGAAGACTCAATGAACAAATAAATACAAAGCTAAGACATCTAAATTGAAGAAAATACATGTTGTTTTTTATTTTTATCGTATTTATTGCTAGAAGCGTTAAGATAAGCAATGGAATAACAACTAGAAAGTCCAGAAATCCTTTGATTCACTGCGTAAATATATGCGATCACATCTCTTAGCTAACAAGAGGACATTCATATTAGGGTTTAACTCTAGATTAGACTGCCAATTTCGAGATAGCATTTAAAACTAGTCAACCGGTTTCGAGATACTATTAAATGCTCAAAGACTATTCACCAATGAATGTTAACTAGCCGAATGGTATTTATCCCATCAATTCGATGGTGTGTAAATGCAAACTTGTTATTCTAGTCTTACAGTTATAGTCGAGTTTTTTTTAACGTGGTATTTTTTCTAAAAAAGATATATACAAAAAGGCTGAAATAGGCGAAAATATTTAACTTATGTTCAAAAAAATTAAATTGAATAATTTTTGAAAACCAAATAAAATATAAAGGACTTATCAAGATAAATTTTAATTGACACTTAAAATTATGCATGTCACGAAAAACATTTTCTGGGTTTTTTTAAAATATTTCTTTTAAATTAATTTTTATATGAAATAAATTAAATAGAAGTTAGAGCCCTATTAAACGTTATTAATAGGAAAAAGGTTAATTTTGAATATAATTAATCAATCTATTTAATTATAAATAATAGTTCATCAAAATTATGGTTCCAGCAGAAATTGGTAAAAACAGCAACGTCTATTTTAGATGGAACCTTGATCTGAATATCAACTAACGCAAAGTAAAATAAAGCGGCACTTTGAGTTTTGTACATATTTAAGTTAACTTATCGCATTTAATTAATGCATTTGTTGCATTCAATTAATTAGTTAAATCAATATTTGCATTTATTCAATATATGATTCAAGGGAAGTTAATAAAAATTTTAAATGGCGAAAATATAGTAATTTGAATACTCTTCCTCGGTCCACAAAGAAATCCAAACTGTCCGATTAAAGTGATATATTATGGACATCTAATAATTAACTATCTCTTCCGTTTTCTCTTCGAATCGTGGCGGTTGAATGGATGTTTATTCGTGATTCGGAATCCACTTTAAACTGTAGGTCCCCATCTAATTAGCCCAAAGTGTGCACAAAATGAACATAGAGAGAAACACCAAACCAAACCAAACCTCCGTTTTCAGCGACCAGCTGGCCAATTAGCTAGCGCTCTGGCCGTTGGTACCACAGACTTCAGATTCGAATCTTGGGGTGGCATGGATATGTGCTAGGAGTTCGGAATCCACGTTAAATGTAGGTCCCCATCTAATTAGCCCAAAGTGTGCAAAAAAAGAGAAAATATGTTAATTTATCAGTTTTGTGTAGAAAATACATACTTATTCCTAATGTAGAATTTAGTAACTGAAGTTTCAACACAAAAATTCTAGTTACTGTTTTAATTTCTCTAACATCTGACAGTGAAGTCAGGGATTAAATTACATGATGATGATTTGACCAATTTTTATATTTAATTTTTGTGCATGTAGTTGTTAGCTGATTTTTGAGTTCACAGTATTCAGTTAGAATTTGAATCGGAATATTGGGCAGAACAAAATAAATTTTAAATAATTTGAATAGAATGAAGTTTAATAAATTCGTGAATTATATTGCATTGTGGAGAGAAAGTTTTCCCCACTAAACTATCACTTATATTTTTTTCAATAGTGTGCCTATAAAATTTCAGGAAAACAGTGGAAAAATTCCAAGTTCTCTGGATTGGTTTGTCTCTGTACGGTGCACACTTTGGGCTAATTAGACCGCTACCTACATTTTAAAGTGGATTCCGAATCACTAATAAACATCCATGCCATCGCCAGGATACGAACCGAAAGTCTGTAGTACCAAAGGCCAGAGCGCTAGCCAATTGGACATCAGGTCACTCGAGGTCTCTGGAAATTAACTCATAAATATTGTTTTGAATTCCAGTCACTATAACATGGTGTTACTTTCCACTAGAACGGCTGACATGTAACAGTTTCAGCGTTATCAAGGATAAACCATGAATAGCATGTTACGTTGAACTTGTATTGTGTCATCACAGTTTCGAAAAATCACTCAAGGGTGACATCTGTAGTGTTCGTTCACCTCATATCTTCTTCAATGACTCAACAGCCGCATGGTGGACCAAGACTGTCTTCTTACTGGCAGATTTCGAAACATGAGATGTTTTCTCTTTACGGGGTAGGGTTGCCGGCCCTACTCTCTGCAGTCATATTAGAGAGAAATCTACGGTTTAAAGTGGATTCCGAACATGCATAGCATCGCCGGGACTCGAGCCCAAAGCTTGTGACACCGAGCGCCAATCACTCGGCCATGATGTCCTCTTATACAGGTCCTATATATCCTTTTTGAGTTTTATATTCTATATCGTAAAGAAAAATATTTCTATAGAATATATATATCTTGCTGTATGTATCTACAACACATGCGAAACCTGCGGCACCAAGGGCCAGAGCGCTAGTCACTCGGCCATCAGTCCTCTGCCTTATTTCTACAATCTTGAATTTCAAAGAAAATAGTTTTTGGTCTCACCTTGTGGCTCCATGATATGATTTTAATTCTCAAATTCGTAGCTTGTGTATGTTTGTAAGCGTTCTACGAGATTCGATAAAGACTCAAGTTATCCCGCCATAGATGACCGATACTTGGAATGTTTTGTAAATATCAAAGTAAGAATTTTTTGCAATTAACTTTAAATTTGATGTAGTTTGTTAATTAAATATGAGAAATGTTTTTCTAATTATAAACGAGCAAATCACTCTATTAAGAAGATTATAATACTTTCGATATTGAGGACAACGGCAGCATATTTGATGATTTTGGCCAAAAACATTCGTTTTAATATTGCATGTCCCATTTTAATGTCAATTTTCAAGACATTGAAAAAATATATTCTATGAAAGAAAAAACGATTGATCTATATTTTATCTTCAGATTTCTAGATTAAACCTTAGAAAATTCGTGTTAAAATATTATAAATTCTAATGTAATTGAGTATTAGTGCAAGCTGGAATTGGACATCTATTCTCAGAATATTCTCTGCTTATTTAGGGTGGTAGGCGTAAGTTTCTCACTCACAATGACGAACGTGGCGTAGGAGCGGAATCCATTAAAATTACCCGACATTCTGACAATGAAAGCTTCATTTGCTAATATATTGCTTATAACACAGCTTTCAAATTATCTTTATCTAAACGCGATCGATTTTCATTAGCAAAATGACTCTTGCTTCCCAGAAGTCTGTTCAGGAAATTATCAACACCATCCAATATTAGATCGAGACTTTTATTGAGGAGTCAAGGTGTATTAATATAGCATGTCTATGCAAACATCAACGTAAATTACTTTTAAAATATGCTCTTCTGGTACTATGAACTCTCAAATTAATTATCTATTACTTTGCACGGAGCACAAATAAAAATTTAAAAGTATTAATTGATGGAAGAATAATCAGCATCTTAAAATTATATTTTAAATTTTATTCAGTACATTGAAAGGTTTGTATAATGACTGTATTCTTTTTTAAAAAGCTTAAAAATGATTTTTTTCTAATTAGCAAATCCCATTTTTCAAAATGACTCCTTTGTATGACTTCCGAGTGACTATATTTTCAATATAGGTGCTCGACCATCAGACCCCCACGTCATATCTACAAATCTGAATTTCAAAGAAAATAGCTTTTGGTCTTGCCATGGGGTTCCATCATTTGATTTCAATTCTCAAATTCATAGTTTGTATATTTTTGTAATATTATACGAGATTACTCTGAAGACTCAAGTTTTCCGTGGTCAGATAGTCAATTTGCTAAAAGTCTGGTCTTTGGTACCACAGACTTCAGGTTCGAATCCTGGCCATGGCATGGATGTTTGATAGTGATTTAGAATCCCTGTTAAATTGTAGGTGCGGATTTAATTAATCCAAATTGTGCAAAATAGAGGGACACACCAAATCAAGTTTGCCCGCCATAGATGACTGACATTTTAAGGTTAATGGGCTGTTTTGTAAATATCAAATAAGAATTTATTTTTTAATTAACTTTAATTTAGAAGTACATTATTAATTAAATATGAGAAATGGTTTTTTTAATTATAAGCGAGCACATCATTCTACTAAGAATGCTATAATATTTCCGATATTGACGACAATAGCAGCATATTTAATTATTTCGATAATGTCATATTTTAATATGTAATACACAATGTAATATACAATGTAATATTTTTTAATGTAAAATTTTTTCGATGTAATATTACATGTCAAATTTCAGTGTTGTTTTTTCAATGTAATATTACATGTCATATTTCAAAGTAGTTTTTTTTTCAATTTTATATTACATGTCACATTTCAAAGTAGTTTTTTTTTCAATTTTATATTACATGTCACATTTCAAAGTAGTTTTTTTACAACGTAATATTGCATGTCACATTTTAATATCAATTTTAAAAAGATGGCTCATTGCAAAAAATATATCCCATAAAAGAAAAGATGATTAATCTATATTTTATCTTCAGATTTCTAGATGAATCTTGAAAAATTCGTCTTAAAATACTATAAATTCTAATGTAATTGAGTATTAATGCAAGCTGAAATCTAACATCTATTCTCAGAATATCCTCTGCTCATTTGGAACGGTAGGCGTAAGTTTCTCAATCACAATGACGAACTTGGCGTAGGAGCGGAATCCATTAAAATGACCCGACATTCTGACAATGAACGCTTCATCTGCCAACATATTGCTTATAACACAGTTTCCAAATTATCTTTACCCAAAAGCGATCGATTTTCATTAGCAAAATGACTTCTCTTCCCAGAAGTCTGTTGAGTAAATTATCAACACCATCCGATATTAGATCAAGACTTTTGTTGTGGAGTCAAGGTGTATTAATATAGAATGTCTGTGCAAACATCAACGTAAATTACTTTTCAAAATATGCTCTTCTGGTACTATGGACTTTCTGATTGATTGTCTATTAATTCACATGGAGCATAAATTAAAATTTAAATTATTAATTGATGGGAAAATAATCAGCAACTTAAGATTATATTTAAATTTTATTCAATGTATTGATAATTGTAGAAGAATGACCGTTTTCTTTTTTTTTAAACTTAAAGATGGTTTTTTTCTTCTAATTTAAAAATCAAATTTTTCAATATGACAGAATCTTTCTTTAAATATATATATGAGATCTAAAGAAATATCTGCTAGGTCCAACATTATAGCAAGCTCCAACAGGCAATAATAGATAATAATCGCCCAAATCATGTTAATTCCTAAGAGAATAATTTATTTTTTTTCAGAAAAACGGTTTACATCTAAAATCAAAAGTATGAATTGCTAGAACTAAAATCAATGTTTTTTTCTGCTTTATTGACGCAAGAGTCCCATGGTGGGGAAAGGCAGTCTGCCTTCTGGCAAATTTCGTGACAGGAGATGTCTTTTTTTTACAGGGTAGGATTGTCAGTCATACTCTCTACAGTCATATTAGACCGGGACCTACGATTTAAAGTGGACTCCAAATCACTACAAACATCCATGACACCTCCGGACTCGAGCACAAAGCTTGTGACACCAAGCGCCAGTCACTCGGCCATGAGGTTCTTTTATACAACTTGCTAAAGAAAAATATTTCTTTACAATATAGTATAGATTTTTCTGTATGTAACTAAAACGTTTGCAAAGCCTGCGGCACCAAGGGCTAGAGCTCAAGTAACTCGGCTGTCAGACCCATACCTTATGTCTACAAACTTAAATTTCAAAGAAAATAGCTTTTCGTCTCGCCATGGGGCTCCATCATATGATTTTAATTCTCAAATTCGTAGCTTATAATGCTTGTAAATGCTCTATGAGATTACACTAAAGACTCAAGTTAGCCCTCCATAAATAACAGACGCTTGGAGGTTAAGAGGGTGTTTTGTAAATATCAAAGTACAATTTTTTTGTCAATTAATTTTAATTTAGAAGTATACTATTAATTAAATATGAAAATTATTTTTCTAATTATAAGCGAGCAAATCAGTCTATCTAGTAAGAATACTATTATATTTCTGATATTAAGGACAATGGCAGCATATTTGATGATTTGGCTAAATTTTTGTATTATTACACGTCATATTTTAATGTCAATTTTCAAGAGATGGCCCATTGCAAAAATATATTCTATATCTGAAAGGAAAAGCGATTAATTTATATTTTATCATCAGACTTCTAGACAAATCTTGGAAAATTAGTGTTAAAATATTAGAAATTTTAACGTAATTGAGTATTAACGCAAGCCGAAATTGAACATCTATTCTCAGAATATCCTCTGCTCATTTGGGGTGGTAGGCGTACGTTTCTCACTCACAATGACGAACTCGGCGTAAGAGCGTAATCCATTTAAATGACCCGACATTCTGACAATGAAAGCTTCATTTGCCAATATATTGCTTATAACACAGCTTTCGAATTATCTTTATCCAAACGCGATCGATTTTCATTAGCAAAATGACTCCGTTTCGCAGAAGTCTGTTGAGTAAATTATCGACACCATCCAATATTAGATCAAGACTTTTATTGTGGAGTCAAGGTGTATTAATATAGACTGTCTATGCAAACATCAACGTAAATTACTTCTAAAATATGCTCTTCTGGTGCTATGGACTTTCTGATTAATTGTCTATTACTTTGCATGGTGCACAAATTAAAATTTAAAGTATTAATTGATGCGAAAATAATTTAGCATCTTAAAATTATATCTCAGTTTTATTCAATATGTTGAAAGTTGTTGGATAACGACTATTTTTCTTAAAAATGATTTTTTCTAATTTGAAAATGACATTTTTCAATATGGCATAAGCTTTTTTTAAATATATGTATAAGTTATACAAGATTATTTTCTAGCTCCAGCAAGCATTAATAAGTAATAATATCAAAATCACTAATAAGTAATAAAATCAAAATCTATAATAAGCAATAATATAAATCATTAATAAGTAATAAAATCAAAATCTATAATAAGCAATAATATAAATCATTAATAAGTAATAATATCAAAAATCATAATCCGACAGGAATTTTTTTTTTCAAATACAGTTTTGTTTCAGAAAACTGTTTTTCATCTAAAATCAAAAATAGGATTTGCCAAAATTAAAATCAATAAGTGTTTCGTCTACTTCTTTAGCGCGACAGCCTCATGGTGAGCTAAGGCCGTCTGCCTACTGGCAGATTTCGAGATGAGAGATGTTTTCTTTTCACTGGGTAGGGTTATCAGCCCTGTGCTTTACAGTCATATTAAACCAGGACCTACAGTTTAAAGTGGATTTCGAACCACTACAAGCATCCATGGCACCGCAATGACTCGAGCCCGAAACCTGTGGCACCGAGGGCCAGAGAGCTAGTCACTTGGCCATTAATAAGTTTTTATCTTATTTTATTATTTTTATTATCGATTTTCAAGTCTAAATTTAATCATTCGAATTGCACATCAGAATCAGAGTTATAATCTTTTTATTCATCACCAGAGCTCTGTGACAACATTACATTTCTACGAATATCACTTAAACTGTCTTTATTATTCATTTTACAAAAAAAAATTTAAAAAATAAAAAAAAATGCAATTCATAATAAGATTTTTAGATTAAATCTTGGAAAATGCGTTTTAAAATATTACAAATTCTAATGTAATTGAGTATTAATGCAAGCTGAAATTGGACATCTATTCTCAGAATATCCTCTGCTCATTTGGGGTGGTAGGCGTACGTTTCTCGTTCACAATGACGAACTTGGCGTAGGAGCATAATCCATTACCCGACATTCTGACAATGAAAGCTTCATCTGCCAATATATTGCTTATAACACAGCTTTCAAATTATCTTTACCCAAACGCGAATCGATTTTCATTAGCAAATGACTCCGCTTCGCAGAAGCCTGTTGAGGAAATTATCAACACCATCCAATATTAGATCGAGACTTTTATTGAGGAGTCAAGGTGTATTAATATAGACTGTCTATGCAAACATCAACGTAAATTACTTTTAAAATATGCTCTTCTGGTACTATGGACTTTCAAATTAATTGTCCATTACTTTGACACAAATTAAAATTAAAATTATTAATTGATGGTAAAAAATTAGAATCTTAAAATTGTATTTCTATTTTATTTAGTACATTAAAAGTTGTTGGATAATGACTGTTTTCTTTTATAAAAGTCTTAAAAATTATTTTTTTCTATGTTGAAAATCACACTTTTAAATATATGGCATAAGTTCTTTTAAATTTATATATAAGATCTAGAGAAATATTTGCTAGCATGGTGCTCCTGTATTACAGCAATCTTCAGCAAGCAGTAATAGATAATAATAGCCAAAATGAAATTAACCCTAGAAAAAAAATTTTTCAAATAAGTTTTATTTCAGAAAAATATTTTTCATCTAAAATCAAAAGTATGAATTTTTAGAATTAAAATCAATAAGTTTTTCTTTTCTTTTCATTGGCGCAACCGCATGGTGGGCGAAGTGGGGGTAGATTTCGGGACAGGAAATGTTTTCATTTTTCTAGGTAGGGTTGTCAACCCTGCTCTCTATAGCCACATTAAACCGGGACCTACTGTTTAAAGTAGATTCCGAACCACTACAAGCATCCATGGCATCGCAGGGACTTGAGCCCGAAACTTGTGGCACAGAGAACCAGAGAGCTAGTCACTTGGCCATCAATAAATTTTTATCTTGTTTTATTTATTTTTTTTTTGTTATTGATTTTCAAATATAAACTTAATCATTTGAATTGCACATCAGAATTATAATCTTTTTATTCATCATAAAAGCTTTCGTGACCAAGTTAAATTGCTACGATTATCACTGAAACTGTCTTTATAACTCATTTTATAAAAATAACAAAAAATAAATGCAATCCATAATAAACAATAAATAATGCCAATAATTTTGCCAATCTTTTGGGTACTGTAAGTCAAATGTCTATGTATGTAAAATCACGAAAGAATGACTGTTGACCGATGAATGAATATGAGTGAACTCGTATTTGCCTTCAAATAATGCAAAGTAGCTCTAAATACTCGTTTTAGTTCAGATTCAAAAATTAATTTTTGTACGAGTTATAACGGGGAGTCACAAAAATTGCAAATATGAAATACGAACATACTTGGGATAATCCTTTAAATTTAAGGCTCAAGTACAAAATAAAAAGGCTCGAAGAATAATTACTATATAGATTGACATTTTCTATCATAAAAATTACCCCCTGTCAGTATTTCTCGATTTTATTCATATTTTAATCTATTTTTCAAATGTGAGCATTTTCTTTTGGTGAACATTTGTCATTAAAATAGCAGATATGTAACAAATTCAGCACTTCCTAGAATGCTGGAAACATTCTACACTCCATCTAAATTTTTACATCTAAATTTATACCATCTTCTCCACTTCATCATGCTCAATAACTCTTTAGCGTATGGATATTTGATGCGCATCCTCGCCATAGACAGGAAAACTTTAATTTCGACAACTTTACTTTTATGAACCAAGCTCCTTAATTAGATAACAAACACAAATCCTCTTTTTGCATTACTCATTTTTATTAGCATTCATAGTAAATATTTCATAGAGTGCCTGATGGCCGAGTGACTAGCGTTTTTGCACTACCGGTCACAGGTTTCTGGTCAGAATCATTGTGGTTTGGAATCCACTTTAAGCCGTAGGTTCCGGTCTAATATGATTATAGAACATAGGGCGTAAAGCTGACAGTCCTACCCAGTAAAGAGTCAGCGAAACGGAGCCAAGTCAGACTTCTACCTATAGATACTCCATCACAAATGCCACCCCTTTTCCTTCTTCCATGGGACCCCACGGATTCTTAGATTTGATTTAGATGTTGCTGTCTACCAAGTGGAATAAGAAACAACATATTTCATTGAATATCATTGAAACGCAAAATCAAAAATCTGTATATTTTATTGCTATTAAATTTAACATAATAAATAAGCAAACAATATCGGTACAAACCTCTAGAAATTCTCAAGCATTTTGTAAAATAATCTTTTCAATCGAAAAATGTTTCAAATAAAAAATTAAATATGAAATAAATTTTAAAGAATTATAATTTACTTTAAATGGCTTTTATATGAATGTCATACCATAAATGGACAAGATATGTAATACATTAGGACTAAACATTTCACGATTTTTTTTATTTCTAAAATATAAACCTTAAAATAAAATTTTGGTTTTGTACAATAAAATTAAAATAGCCTTATAATTTTTAACTACATTCTTTAGAGCATATAAGTTATAAAAATTGAAACACAGTTGGATTACAATTTAATCGTAAAATTATAATACTAGAAAGTCCCCATTACTAATTTTGTTTTTAAATTTAATATAATGCAAAAAAATATATTATTTTTTTATAACTAGTTTTTTTTTAATATACTAGTTTTTATTTGACCATTCTTTTATCAGTGTAGCGAAATATATATATGATGAGAAAAAAACCTTTGTGTTCTCCTTTTACCTTAAAAAACGGTTAGAAATACCATTTCTGAAGAGAGAGAGCAAAGGGAAATTCTACCCGGAGTTTTTAGTGCTCGGAGCCGTCGTCATAGGAAGGGATGGTAGTTTATCGATTGGCTCACCTGGTGAGCTCGGTATAGAGCAACATGTTGTATGACGCATCGAGACGTTATTTGCATTGCAATTTTCTTTCTCATAGGCCAGGATTTGTGAAAATGAATGTAAAAAAAGGATGGATTTTTGTGGTTGGTAAAGACAAAAGTATTTTTTTGATTATTTATCGATTTTTTAGACTTGTATTTTAATATACCTTCTAGACACAACCATGTCTATTTTATTTGGGGCAATTTCAAAACTAGACATGTTTTTTGTTAACAAATATCGTACAGAAAAATAAAAATTACAGTCTGTGTGAGGGAGATGGACAACATAAAAAGAAAATTGCATAAAAGAATCATGAAACTTATTAAGTAGTTATAAAATGTATGTTTGACAACACATTTAAAAAAATTGTGCAATAAGTAGGAACCGCTTAAAAAATAGAAAATATATAAATTGAGACCTCACAATGTAGCATTATCTGGTATCTAATAACTTTCAGGACATATAATGTCAGGTGGGCCATATGTTGGGTTTCTAGCAACAACCACGCCCACTTTGTTTAGGGCAATTTCAAAATGAGACATGTTTTTTGTTCACAAATATCGTGCGATCAAATTAAAATTACAGTCAAAGCTATTTTTGGGGGGAAGGAGGTTTGTAAGGACAGCATAAAAACACCTCATAAAAAATCTTGAAACTTCATGAGTAGCTATGAAATATATTGTTTGCAACGCATTTAAAAAATGTATGCAGTAAACGGGGACCGCTTAAAAAATAGAAACTATGTAAATCAAGACCTTACAATGTAGCACTATTTGGCATCTGATAACATTCAGGACATACAATATCAGGTGGGCGATCTGTTGGATTTCTAGCAACAACCACATTTATTTTTAGGGCAATTTCAAAATGTGGCAAGTTTTTTTGTTAACAAATATCATATAGACAAATAAAAATTACAGTTAAACCTGTTTAGCAGGGGGGAGGGCAAGCACCGCATAAAACCACCTTATAAAAAAATCTTGAAACTTCATACGTAGCTATAAAATACGTTGTTTGCAAAATATTGAAAAGAAATATGCAATAAAAACAGACCGCGTAAAAAAAATAGAAAATATGTAAATCATGACCTCACAATGTACACTGCCTGGTATACAATAACATTCGGGATATATAATATCAGGTGGACCATTCTGTTGGATTTCTAGCAACAACCACATCTACTTCGTTTAGGGAATTTCAAAATGAGGCATTTTTTGTTAACAAATATCGTACAGAAAAGTAAAAATTGAGGTAGAACCTGTTTTTATGTGGAGAGATAGGGACCACATAAAAAATCTCATAAAAAAAATCTTGAAGATTCATAAGTAACTAAAAAATTTATTGTTTGCAACATATTTAAAAAAATTAAATAGTAAATAGGGACAGAGTAAAAAAACAGAAAATATATGAATTAAGACCTCACAATGTAGCCCAAAAAAAATCGTACATAAAAAATTACAGAATTAAAATTTAATTTAATTCAATAAGGATTAATTTTTTTCGGTAATATTAAATTTAATTTTTTCGATGATGAAAATTAAAATTTAATGTTACCGAAAAAAACAGCCCAAAAAGGGCCATAGCACTGATTATAATTATTTATTGATAACAGCCATAAACACTGATTATATTCCCCACCGATATGTAAACATAGATATAAAATAGCTAATTGCAATATACAATTATCAATATCTTATACAAATAAGTCTTTATTATTCCATAAAAATTGATAAGTTTATGTTTGGTATTAGACCATGAGAAATTGTCACGATAAGGAAATTTTATTAATAATTTGCCAGCTGAAACGACCTGATGGATAGAGCACTGGATACCTGAACTGAGAAGGCTTAGTCCGAATTCGAATAGAAAGATCACATATCTATGCTATGGTGGAATGGGAACAACAAATTTGTAGACTGCTTTCATTTTGGTTGGAAAGAAAGAAAGGTGCATAAAATGTGCTCCAAATGTCACGTCTGGTGGTATCTATTACACGATATTGTAGACATTTCATTTGCTACAAATCTAGTCACAAATAGCCGCAAGGGAAATTACACGGAATTCTTAAAAAACAACAGAAAAAAATATATTGGAGGATAAATTTAGCATATGTGCAAAACAATTGATAAAAATAAAATTCAGACGTTAAGAAATCATCAGGGGGATATAAAGTATGAAGAAAAGAAATATTTAACAAATACGTAATAATTCAAGGACGACATGATTAAAATTTCTGGTATAAAATGCACATAGGTGCCGCAAACATTAACCCTTAAAATAAATATAATGATTTGTTATGCCATTTGTGTATATCAAATGCCTGTAACAGTTTTCCTAGTGAACAACATTCGTGTTTATGACTTTTTAACACTTCTTCGGTTTGTGTGTGTGCGTGCGTGCGTGCGTGTGCGAAAGAGAGAGAGATCTCTCGTTGATTAAATAAAGCAAGGCACTTCAAAAAATAATAGTAATAAAATAATAAAAATGAGTTAACACTTGAAAAAAACAACTTTGGTAAAAAGCCAATCATCAACGACTATAATAATAATCTCCGTTGCTAATATACAAAGCATATGTATCAAAATACAGAGTAGTGAGGCCATTTAAAGACCAAAAATTTAATAAAACAAAGAGTGACTTACTTCTACATTTCAACCATCCTGCGTTATTGTGACTCCAAATTTGACTAAGATTTCTTCATGAAATGATGATGATGCAGTTGTGATGTTTGGTTGACCGACTTTTCTTGCATGATGCGACTTTTTCTTTTGCGACTTTTTCTTTTCTTGCAGTTTACAATTTCGTATGGTCCTTGATATTTTGAACACAATTTCAAGCCAATTCCGATTTATTCACTTTTGACGGCAACGAGATCTCCAATTCTGTACTTTCTTTTCTTAACGTAAGTCTTCTTTTATTTTAACTGAATCTTTTTAATATTTGTTTTGACTTCGTTTTTATGTCCTCCAAATTTTGCATATGTAAATTTCCCCATGTAAATTCCAGGAGTAGGAGTGTGAGCTCGTTTAGTAATCCTATCATCGTCTGTATCTTCAAAATACACAAATGCAAATCCACGTGATTGACCACTCTAGCCATCATAGACTACTTGTACATCTTCAATAAAGCCGTATTTTCCAAACACTTCTCACAACACTATCTCTCTCTAGAGTAGATAAGCATACACCAAATTCTCCCCCACATCTATTACGTTCTGTATTGTTTCTATTTCCAATATATCTTCTCCGACTTGACGTGAGAGAAAAATTGTATCGTAAGGAGTAAGATCCTTCGATACCATTACCTAGCCCATTTGCATGTTTATTTGAATCTTTTTGAGGGGGGGGGAGTGGGGTTTCAATGTGGCCATGAGGAAATGAAACTTGAATCTGCTTCACAGTCTGTATACCTAGAATAACTTCAAAGCTCATTATTTGAGTGGGAACAATGTGGAATTTCTTTAAATTACATCTTTATTAACAGCACTCGTTTTTACAATATAACTTTTAACTTCTAACTTATTACTTTTTAGTTCGATAATCTTCAAGTATCAATCTTTTTGACTTCAAACTCAGATGCAATAATTCGGTTTGGTTTTGATTCAAGGTCTTGCTTGAACGTTTTCCGAGATATGAAATTTCGAGGGATGTTTTTTTAAATACATCGTAATAATATTTCAAAGTTCAAAAAATTTTTTTCTCGTACATAAAATAAAATAAGTTTCAACAATTTACTTTTAAACTATTAGTTTGGCGATAAAAATTAGCTTTCTTTTTTTTCAACAAAATGGCAATGATGAAAACTAAGAATTCTCTTCGTGAAAATCTAATCACTTTTTCTTGTCTTTACTTTAATTGTTTTTTAACTATTACAGATGAATCTTTATTCACATAATTAGAATGATCAAACAACATCTTTCAACAATTACAAATCGACTAAACAACATATTACAACAATTACAACATCGACAAACTGTTAGCAGTCATAATTACGCCATTTTTCAGATTTTCTCATTAGAATGATAAATTTAAAATAATTTCTTCCCTGATTAATTTAGTAATCTGGGCTAGATTCTCCGCACTTATGGCACCATATGTAAGTTCCCGTTGTTTAAATAAAGCATGGTACTTTCAAAAATAATAGTTTAATAATACGTTAATATTTGGTAATACGTTAATATTTGGCAATACGTTAATTATTTCGGCAGACGCCATTCATCAACTACTACAATAATTAACTCCTTTGCCAACATACAAAGTATAATGCACCAGAGTAATGATGCCATCTACAGTCCAAGAAAGTTAATAATTAGGAATAGATTAGTCTAGGAATATATATATATATATATATATATATATATATATTCTTCAATTGCTAAGTACGAGAAATATTTCTACTGAATTTACTAAAGGGAATATAATTATTTTAAAATTTACTCTGTGATATCAGAAAAATTGAGAACCCTATTTAAACTAAGAGAATTTTTTTTTAAAACCTTATGATAAACTTTTTTAATGTGATTGAGCAATTGTTGAGACAACTGAAGAAGAGTTGTGTAGAACTGAAAAGTCTTGTGTAGAATCCTATTTAACCTAAGAGAACTTTTTTTGAAAACCTATGAGAAACTTTTTTTTTATTTTTTAATGTGATTGAGCAATTGTTGAGACAACTGAAGAAGAATTGTGTAGAAGCCTATTTAACCTAAGAGAACTTTTTTTGAAAACCTAAGAGAATTTTTTTTGATGAGAAATTTTTTTATGTGTTTGAGCAGTTATTGAGACAACTGAAGATGAATTTTGTGTTGAAATTTATTTATGATATAATTAATTAAAACTATATGGCGAAAAGTAGTTGAGGGAAAGTGCAATTACATTTGCTATCCATTCTGATATGTAAATTGATAATGAATGACAAATGTAATTTACATTGTAATTTGTGGCTTGATGACAAGATTTGTATGATTGATTGCGCTGATGAATAGATTTCTAAATAACGTGGTGGTGGGGATTCAATGCATGATTCTTTCTGAATTACTTAATTTCTGATTAACTAAGAAACACTTATTGTTAGGATTAGAACTATATTTTGAAGGACTTGTACTTTTTTTCGAATAGTATTTATAACTACACCTCAAATTGAAGCTATGTGCACCAGAGTAGGGTGAAATATTTGCTGATTGATGGACTTTGTTAGAAATAGAAATTGTTAGAAAAAGTATTGATAACTACACCTCAAATAGAAGCCATGATCACTAGAATGGGATGAAGTATTTGCTGATTGAAGGACTTTGTTAAAAATAGAAAATTTTGAATACTTTCCGATAACTAGGGGAGGGGGATCTTTGGATGGATCATGTTCTGCAAGCAAATCGATTATCCCCCAGTTGACCACCTTTAAAAAGTATAACCACCTTTAAAAAGTCTCGTGTAGGAAAACATGATCTTTTGTGGATTCTCAAGCAATAATTGTTCAATCAGCCGCAAGTATCGTGGACAACTTTTAAATGTTTGAATGTTTTTGCCATTTCATGACAGCTTTTTTTGTTGTAGGTGGCAATTAATTTAAGCACTTTTTATTAGATTATTTTTGGTTTTATAAACATATCAACATTAGAAGCTAATTCAATTTTTGTTAACCGCTACCGATACAAAATTTAAATCAAAGTTATATTTTATATGAATTTTGAATATTTATTGAAAAACCAAATTTTTTGAACATCATTATTTACAAAAAAATAATTTTATTTTAACAGTTTTTAATTTTTAAATACTTGAAAATTAAATGGCGTCTGATGGCCGAGTGACCACAGTTATGGAGTTTGATGCTACAGGTTTTGGGTTCATGTCGCGGCTGTGCCAATGCTTTTTAGTGGTTTGGAATCCATTTTAAACAGTAGGTTCCAGTCTAATATTACTGTTGGGGGTAGGGCTGGCAAACCTACATCATAATAAGAAAACATCTCCTATCTCGAAAACTGCCAGTAAACGGCCTTGGCCCACCATGGGGCTGTTGCGCCAATGAAGAAGAAGAAGAATCTTCTTTATAAACTATTGTGTAAAGATTAATATTATGCAAATAAAAAAAATCATTCAAAATCTTAAGTGATATTCCAATCAGTATTTTCAGTTAGTTAGAAATAAATAAATAAACATAAGTGCCTAAAACGCCCTTCAAAATAAATTATTATAATTAAAAAGACCGAGTTTGAATTAGGCTTAAGAGCATGGCTTTATTCTCTAAAGCTGTGATGTTTTCTTTAATTTTAAAATAAGCATAATAAAATTCTAATCAATACTGAAACTTAATTATTTTAAAAGGGTACGAAATGTGATAATTCACTTATAAAGAAAGGACTCCATTCTTTCCGAAATCAAATAAATATCTCTAACAAAGATTTCATTTCAAACGCAAATTTACATGCTTGAATACTTTATAAAATATCTAATGGAATTTGAGCACAAATAAAGACTTCAACTTTGTTTTTTTATTAATTCCATCACGCCATAAGTTGTGTTACTTGGAGCATAAACTTGTTATAATGATTAGCCGAGAATTTTATGGTATCAATGTTTCTTTCTGCATCATGGAACCTGAATTAGTTTTCGAATTACATTTGGCTGACTGGGCTCTCACATTGTCAGGTTTTCAAATCCTGTAATTGAAAAATCTTGTCGGGCACGTTTTGTTCAAAATAATTGCAAGGGCGTCGTGAGTTTTATACGATGCACGGTTCAATATCATGTGTTCTTTACCGCCAAAGTTGTGTTGCTTTTTATTTTGAATAAGCAGATATGATCCATCACTGTCTGCCTTCAGTAAATATGGAAACATTTTTTACATTTGTAATTTTTGTTAGAAATAATACGAAGCTTTGAATATCTAGATTCAAAACATTTATAAGAATTATCTAGTATATTATATAATCACAATTTTTGCTTGTTGGTGTTTTAATATACGCCTGTTTGTAAAGACTTGTGATAAAAGATATGTAAAAACATCAATGTTTTATATAAATCTTCTTTAGAAAGATATTAATCGTTTATAAAATAATTTTTTAAAACTATCCCTTTTTTTAGTGATAGTTTTAAAAAATTGTACTATTATAATGATCACTATGATAACTAACTGATCTATGTGATAACTATCACTGTTTTAATGATAGTTTTTGAGATATATTTTATAAAAGAGTATTTTTTTAAAGAACCATTTTATAAAACATTGATGTTGTTATAAAACACATTCTTACAGCATATTATTTTTTTTTTTTTATGAAAGCACTATTATAAAGCACTAATATTGTTATAAAACGCTGATGATAACACACTGTAATAAAATATCTTTGATCATAAGTTTGTATTTCATTATGAAAGAATTAATTTAAATAATATTACGATTTCTGATTAAGCACCAGTTAAAAGATGAAAAATATGGAACCTCCCCCGCTTATATTTTTAATTATATAAACCAATTGGAATAAACTAATTAGAAGAATTAAATCCATGCAAACAAATATTTAAGTTCATGTACATTTCGATCTTTTAATAAGATTTAAAGCTAAGGTGATTATCTATCGATTGATTATTGTTTTTCAATAAAACATAACTCAAAAATAAAAGTCGAAATTATTTTAATAATTAAGTATGTTATATTACAACGAAACAACAAAATCTAAATTATCTGTAAGAGAGACTTCCATGCATAAAAATTAGGATGCAATAAATTAATGGCAATCTAAATTTAATCCAATTAAAACTGACTATGATCAATATTTATCACAAATGGTTGGTGATAATTGATTTTCTACAAAAGTTGAGCTTAATTTCACAATTAAACTGCACAAAATCACATGCTTATTAAATAAAAAAAGAAGTGGTGAAGTTTTAGAATCAAACAAAATAACATTGATTCCCTTTAGCAAAAGAGATTCATATGCACACTTAAAAAAAAATATTTTTGACTCAAAGTTTAATTAATAGAAAAGGAAAAAAATATATGTTACAGGTTATTAGTTGCCAATGAATTTTCCGCATGGGAATTGATAAACAGGAAATTATGTTTTCCCCTTTTTCACATTCAATATTTTACTTTTTACAAAAAATCTAATATCTAATCTTTTATAAAGATCTACAAAAATTACGCTGTGCTGTGTTTTCTTTTTTTCCTATCTCATAAAATTTTACATTCCCTTAAATCGAATAATCCCTATATGTATAACATCTATATATAGAGACTATCATCAAAATTTGAAAGAAGCTTGGTGAAATCGGAACACTAAAGTGCAGAAACCCGTCAAGAACTAACTAATTCAATAGCGACTGGAATATAACAAAATTTAATAACTCTAGAACTTTATAAAGAAGCAATTGTTCAATTACTATAAGAAGTACAACCCAATTCAGACAGAGAAGTCTGTTAAGGGATGGTTAAATTAACTTTTATAAACATAAACTAATTCTCAGACAATATTTTGAGGAAATTGAGCAATAACACGTTTGTATTGTGAAATCCAGACAATTCAAAACGAACAACAAAGCATGTGGCTTGATATTATTCAATCGTTATATTTAGCAACACACATTTTACTCCAGTTTTAAAACACATATGTATAAAATCACTTGAAAATCAGCGTTTTTTTTTAAATAAAAGTTTTTGAAATAAAAGTTTCCCCGTAATTCGCGAACAAATTATGCGAATCATTTGAATTATCTCTTACTAATTTTTTATTTTATAGCTTAACTTTTTTGGAGATTCCACTGACCTCTACCAAGGAAACATCCTGTTCACACATGATAAAAAACTAAAGTTAATAAAAGTTTCAAGTACACAACTACATGAATACGGGAATTATAATAGAGAAAAAAATGCTTTGATTCTATATACTCGTAACTAATTATAACTGTACATTTAAGATTTTCATCCAGTAAGACTCCTGATTATTTGAAGATATTCATATTGGTTTAGAATACCTGTGAAATTTTGTACCAGTTTTTAATTTACCGAATATAATGTATCATTTTTTTTTCGATGAAACATTAACATGTTTTACTTTCCATATTTTGAATTGATTCAGACGTGTAACAACGAGTTGTTGAGTCTCTCTTTTGTTTTGCTAGAAATGATGTAGGCTTCAGCAAATGGCTGTAAATGAATATATGCTAACCATTAACCATTAGTCTGCTAATTAATAATTGTAACTGTAAATGTATTATCTGCTAATCATTAACTATTAGGTTCCAAAAGGCTATGCCATTGCAAAAAATCCCTTGGATAGCCCTGAGACAGTTCGTGAAAAACTGAGGCTTCACTGTTCTAAATTGCTATTTTTCTATTGTTAAGAACATCAAGAATATCCTGTAATATTTGTTTGTTTTTTCAGCTATTAAATACTTTTTCATTTATGTATATTTAGCTTTTTCAAAAGTTTCTTTAATGTGTATTGAGATAAGAACTGAATATTTTCTTTCAGACTGCGAATTATATATGGAATGCATTAATTTGATTAGTGCAGGATCCACTGATTTTCATTCTCTAAAGCTGTATTGATATGGACGGTGTATGTTGGTTTGAAGAAGTCTGCAATTTCGCCTTTGCAGAAATTGTTTTTCAAAACTTTTATTAATGTAGGAAATAGAGATATTGGTTCAAAGAAATTAATGTGGAAAAATCTTTACCTTTTTTGTGAAATAGTACAATTAATATCATCTGAAAACTTTTGGAGAAGTAGTGGAGATATACGTTTGAAGAAGAGATTAAAAATACTAAGGCAAATTGGCTGAAGACAATTTGTAAAATTCTATAATCATTACCACTGGTGGTTTGTCTCTACCAAAAAGAATTGACCTAATTCACACGCGTACTTCTGACTGGCCATGACTGTCTAGCAGAACATCTCCATCGCATTAAAATCTTTTCGAATCCTGGCTGCCCCCTATGTGGTTCAACAGACCCAATGAACAGAGACCACCTCCAACGATGTGCGGTACTTGACGGCGACTCGGAGACAGCGCTTTACTGGCGTGCGAGAGAACTCTTAAGTCAATGACTTCGATCATCTTTGCATTTTTTGGACGTTTATTCTTCTGTATTTTTTCCCTTGTTATTTTTGTTATTATTACTATTTTTATTCTTCTTGTACTTGTGTAATAAAAAAAATAATCATTACCAACATAAACAAGAATGTTTTGGTTGGTCAAGTTTTCGATTATTCTTTTTAGTTCAACATACATAAATTGGTATTTTGAAATATATCTTTATATGTGTTATTTATATCTCTGATTAAGGGCTTTCTTATGGGTAAAGCTTTTTAAGAACGTTCAGTGCTATATCCTTAACGTTCCATCATGTAGATTGCTAGTTTGTTTAAACAACAATTCTGGTGGAAATTTGATTCAGCAAATGCTGTTCATAAGAGTTTTGTGTAAAACATTTCCAAGTGGTTCTCTTAGAAATAAGATTTAGTTGCTTGTAAAGGGTTCTTTTCTTTGAACAATTATTTTGATTTATGGCTCTGTCCTCACCAACAATTTTGTTATTGCATTCTAATGACCTTTAATTCTTTTTTTCATTACTGTTATCTCCTAATTTCACCAAGTAATTTTAAGTAATACAAATGCATTTTTAGGCAATGTGAACATCTGTAGTAGTTATTATCTTTGCAAAATTTTGGTTGCCACTTCTAGTTCTTATTTGTTGGTGGAGTGCCAAATTTGTTTCAGTCTTCCTTCGAATTTTGGGAGTGAAGTATTCAATAAATTTGGAGTGCCCATCATAGACTATTTTGAAACGTATATATGCGAGATCAGGCCATGTAAATTTGTTGTTAAGATACAACGTACTAATAAATTTACAAACAGTGATGGCAGCACTTACAACAGTGTGTTCACAGAAACCCTTGGCGACAGAGCAACTTCACAATTTATGGATTAATTCTATCAACAAAGAGATAGATGTTACCAAAATATGTGTTACTGAGGAATTTCGATTCTATTATTTTAAATAAAAATAAATTAATTTTAAAATGCATTTCCAGTATTATTTTACTTAATGTTAGAATTATTTTTCAAAACAATATTTTGTTTATGATAAATATAAGAAATCCTCAATAAAATAAGTAATGAATGTTTATTTCTCTCAAATGATAAATAACCAGATTTGTAAACCGTTAATTTATTTTGTAAAGGTGTAATTAAAGAACAGAATTTTTTTTCTTACAAATAAAAAACTTCTTTATTATAATTACTACATTTTCCACTGAAAATATTTTGATAAAACCAGATTTTGGGCATTGTTTTATTATTTTTTAATTAAGAAAATAATGATATGAATTTGTTTTAAAAGTATTGCAATCATTTCTTTCATTTTTAACGTATTTAAATTCTTATTTAATTCTTATTAAAAAATTTAAATTTCATGAATATTGTAAAAGAGATATTTATATGATTATTTATCCATTCACTCACTAAAAAGAGGTAGAAAAAATGTGCAGACATTTCTAAAAATATTATTATTTTTTTTTTTTTTTTGTTTTAATTATGTATAAAGTTTGTAATTCATTTAAGTTCTTATACAATTATTATTAAAAAAAAAAATTTTAAATATTATAAAAGATATATTTATATGAGTATCTATCTATTCATTGACTAAAAAAAGGTAGAACAAAATTTCCAGACATTTCGAACAATTTTATTATTATTTTATTTATTTATTTTTTTTATAATTTATGTATATAATTAGATTTAAAAAAATATGTTTGTAGATGGGATGTTTTGTTTTAAATTGTTTTTTTTAGAAATTCTAAAATTTACGTATTACGAAAACCAGTTGATCGTATGAAAAACCTGTTGAAATTGTATTATAAACAATTATTCTTATTTTTATAAAATACCAATAAACACCGCGATAGAATAAAGCAGATAACCAATAGATCGAATAGAGCTCAAAGATTTTCCCATTATTTCTTTACTATAGCGAAAAATTCATGATAAACTTATGAGTTATCGTGGCAAAATTGAAGCATTAGGACTTAGTCAAACATTCTATTTATATCTTTTCGATCAATACGAACTCATCGCTCAGGTACTTCTTAACGTTAATGCGATGGAGTGGAGTTCTTTTAAAATTTCATAATCTGTTTAGATCCTGGTGCCTAGAGAGCTGTTTTTCTTCCCATATTTCCATTGTCTTTCTAATGAATCATTTTTTTGAAAACTAAAACCTTCTGTAGCTTAAAGCTTATTTCAAATACTTTTAAAAAGACATTTATCATCAGAACTGAACAAATTATATTATTATTAGATCTATCATTCTATATAATATGGTCTATATTATCGTAAAATATTTCCTCTTATATGAAACGAAGAAATAATACAAAAACAGGATTAAACAGCAAAAATCATAAAATAAAAATATCGTGTTTTTTTAATTAATATAAATTGTTTGTATTACAACAATAGCATATATTCATATCACATGTTGAATATATGTTATTGTTGTATATATATTGAATATATGTTATTGTCGCAAATATATATTGAATATATGTTATTGTCGTAAATATATATTGAATATATTTTATTGTTGTACAATATATATATTCATATCACAAGTTTTTTTCTTTAAAAATGCTTCAGTGTTTTTAATTAATTTTGTTTGTGAAATTTCTTAATGTACCATGGTGTCTATTTTATTAAGTCTATTGGTGGTGTCGTGGTGTCTATTTTTTAAATGTTACTTAGTGTGTATTCTTAAAGAGTAAAAATATAATTTAACAATATTTCATAATCTGTTTAGATCCTGGTGCCAAGGGAACTGCTTTTTTTCCCCATATTTCTCATTTCCATTGTCTTTCTAATGAATAATGTTTCTAAAAACTAAATCCTTCTGTAGCTTAAAGCTTATTTCAGATTTTTGAAACGAAATTTAGCTTCAGAATCGAACAAATTATATTCTTTTTTTCATTTTCAAACATAAGATCTATCATTCCATATAATATGGGTGATATTAGCGTAAAACATTTCATCTTATACGATTATATGAAACGAAAAAATAATAAAAAAATAAGATTAAGCACCGAAAATCATAAAATAAAATATCATCGTTTTTTAATTAAAATAAATATTTGTATCATAGCAATAGTATATTCATATCACATGTTGAATATATGTATGTTATTGTTGTATATATTTAATACATGTTACTGTTGTACAACATATATATTCATATCACAGGTTGTTTTCTTTAAAAATGCTTCAGTGTTTTTAATTAATTTTGTTTGTGAAATTTCTAAACGTACCGTGGTGTCTGTTTTAACATACAATGTTAGTATGTATTCTTAAGAGTAAAAATATTTTAAGATTATAATCTTTCACCTTTTTAAAAATACATTTATAATAATAATAATAATAAGCTTTTCAAAAATACATTTATAGTATTAATAATAATAACAAGCTTTTCAAAAATACATTAACAATAATATAACATTAATACATTTTTTAAAAAAGGTATTAATATTCTTAATATATAATATTTGTATTACAACAATAGCATATATTCATATCACATGATGAATATATGTTATTGTTGAATATATGCCATTGTTGTATATATTATATGTCTTATTGTTGAATATATGTTATTGTTGTACAACGTATATAGTCATATAACATGTTATTTTCTTTAAAAAGGCTTGTTGGAATTGTTTTTAAAAATTTTTTAATATTCTTTTTAAAAAGGCTCAGTAATTAAGGGGAAAGATTATACTCTTAAAATATTTGTACTCTTAAGAATATAAACTTTGTAACATTATATTTTAAAACACACACCACAGTATATTAAAAAATTTCACAAACAAAAATTAATTTCAAATATTAAACTTTGCAAGGTTTAATATGACATAATGTTCTAATAAAAAATATTAAGCTCTTAAAATTTTTTATGCTTTATGTTGTACGTAGTTTTCTTGAATCTCAAAAATATTTTCAGAAATTTTTTACTTGGAAATTTTCTCCGTTCTTGAATTGTGTTAGAACGAAACAGCTACTTAGTAAATTGTGCTGCACGGGTATAGCTTGCTCATCTTTATTTTGATGATTAAATGTTTATCCTACTTTGTAGAAACATTATTTTACCAAACAATTCCATTACTATTTCCATTTCAAAATACTCATCCTAAACAATAATCAAAGAACTTTGAGAATATTTAGACTTTTCCTGGAATAACTGTTAAATTATTTTTATTATCATATAATAGTTATTCATCATATTAATCAAAATATTTAGTTATTAATTATATCTAGTTATTTACTTACTATATTAATCATATTTGGTTATTTATCCACCAAGACAAAAATTCTTTCCTAATCATTCCGAGAATTCCTGAGGATTCATTTTCATTTTTCATTGGAATAAGTAACATTAAATTTATCCAGACATATAACTATTTGAAATACTACTTAAAGCATATTAATATGGTAATTAGTTTCTGAGGAATATCTCAGAACATTGATACTTTTCTATTCATTGATTTGTAAATGTTTGGTCTAGCAGTTATCAAAAAAAAAAATTGCCACAAATCAACTGGTTGAAATGATTACATTTATTCATCTTATAAAAACTAACCAAGATTAATATAAATTCATCCAATTATCTGCATAATTGGTTAAATTTGCCTTAATAATACTAACTGACATTTTCTACTGAGGCAAGGTTAAGATTAAATAATAATAAGGCATGAACTAATGATTAAGTTCATAAACTAATGATTAAATTTAATCAATAAATAAAAACAGTTTCAATAATGAATTCTTCAGATATTTTAAATTCAATATTTATTATTTAAATTTTTCAAAAAATAATTTAACTGTCTGTTAATTATTTGTCTGTCTGAATTGGCTTAATTAACCTCAATTAATGGTTTCATTTTTATTGTAAATAAATTATTGCTTGAATTCTATTAAAATTAATTAATGAGCTAATTTATTTAAATTAATTAATGATAATTTTTGCTGTTCGCCTTGCTTAATTTAAATTCCGTGCACACTGTTAAGAAATTTCATTGTATTTAAAATAATTGATATATGAACTATCAAACCTTGAATCGTTTCGTTTACTGGTAAAATTAATAAGAAACGATTAAGCAAGTTGGAAAATGCAAATATTTTTAATCGAATCATAATTTGTTCTTATTTGAAGAATAATTTTTTTGCTATCTCAGTTTAATTATTGCATTTTTCTGTTTAGCCCGCTGTTAATTGTGTTGAGGTTTTTCTAACCATTTAAAGATTTATTAACCATTCTGAGTTTGTAGGTAATTAAGCTTAATGATCCGTAATTGTTCCGTTTTCGAATAATCATTAACGAAAAGCAGGTTCATAAAATTGATTACCAGTATTAAATGAAGTTATTAAGTTATTTTTAGTTAAATATTCTTTTAAATTCATGTCTTTATTTAAATATCTATCAATTGAAGTTTTAATTTAGCGAACAATTAGATTTTGAACAAGGAAAGAATTGAAACCATATTAATAATTTCAGTTCTTTTCTTTACATAAAATAATCATGCATCAGTCGAAAAAAATATAATATGCAAATTACATAAACGATTTTATGTGGAAACATTTCCTTCCAAAATATATATATATATATATATATATACATTAGACCTATGCTACATATCATTTATATGTCTTATATCTGTATATTATATTACATCTATCTTCATAGTTATTTTATATGTATTTTCATTTTTATTCGATTCACCATGTTAGTTTGATTTTTTTAATCATGGAGTGGTATGTAATATAATTATAAGAGTATATTTTTGTAATATTTTTTTTATATTTATATGTATATATTTAAGTAATATTTTTGTATTGGTGCATTGAATGATAAAATCATCCATGAAGATAAATAATAATAACAATATTAATAATAAAACATAGCATAGATACTAAAGTTTCCTTTTGGATAATTTTTTATTTGCAATAATAATATTACAACTGTTTTTATAAATCTATCTGCCATTTATACGATTGGCTAACTAAATATTTTTATTCCCTGTTTTAAAATTTATATAAAACTATCTAAAAACTAATTTAATTATAAATTTGCATAGGTTATCAGATTACACCATATTATGTTTTTAAATTTAGTCGTTTAATATGAAATATAATTTGTGTAATATGAATTGGGCTGAATGTATGCAGACAAAATTTAATCTTTAATTTCTCTGGTTGTTTTTCCCCATTTTTATTGCATGTAAATTATTGT
Source organism: Caerostris darwini (assembly GCA_021605075.1). Classification (NCBI taxonomy): domain Eukaryota; kingdom Metazoa; phylum Arthropoda; class Arachnida; order Araneae; family Araneidae; genus Caerostris; species Caerostris darwini. The sequence continues at coordinate 50,740 of BPLQ01008424.1, read as the reverse complement.
TTTAATCCTAGCATTTTATATTTTAACTATGCTTATAGCAAGGGATATAAAAACAAAAATTAAATTAAATTTCTACTTCTTCTTACTTTGCATCTTATATTTATCAAAATCAAGCTCAGCCCTCTAAAAATTTTTATTAACAAGAAAATTAATACTTAATACACTTTTTAACATCGAAATGTCAGTACCAAGAAACAAAAGTCGTAGAGCATTGAAATTCACAGGATCGATAGGTGTGTTAATGATACACAAATGATCAAACAATGAATTTTGCTATCGTTATGAAATACAGTCTTTACACATCTTGGCATGCTATTAAGGTTGTAATGTTGTTGTTACTAATTTTCTGGGAAATATTTTACACTGTGAATTCACTTGGGCATATAAAACCTCAAGATCCTTGCACTCTTGCACCATCCCTTGCAATTGTCTACCAGCGACGTGCCAAACATGTTTTATGAAGTATAACTCGGGAAACGTTGATGGTTCTGGGAACATGTTGAGACCACTTAGGCTATTTAGTATAGCATATGCAACATGTTGGCTGACGTTTTTTGTTGAAAATTGGTTCCTGTGATACTCTCGAGAAATGACCATATCTCTCTGTCAAAGAAATAAAATAACGCCACTCGTTTACCTCAGAAGCCTTATGCTAACCATGCAGGAATCCACACAATTCGAGATTAAGTACGGTGGTAAGTTCATCTTAAAAGTCTGTTCATAATATCAACCACATAATCTGCAGGCAATTTAGTCTGTTATCGTGGGATTCAAACAAGAACAAACAAATTCAAACAAAATTTAGTCCAAAACAAAAGTGGGATTCATCCAAAGACCATTCTTAACTTCCTTGACGTCTTGCTCAGCAATAGACCAGCCTTTGAGAGCGTGATCATGATGTCTTAAGAACAATGGAATGCTAGTGACTGAATGTCCTGTTTGCATTCCAGTCCTATGTTAATGCCATGTAATTGCTTATGCAAATGTCGTTGAACATTCTTATTTTGGAATGTGTCGTCTAATTTTGCTCGTAGTAATGAAGAGTTCAATACAAGCCAACTTCCTGGAGACAGTCCGTTTTCTCTCCTGTGTTTCGAAATCGACGTTGTTGTCGCAACCATTGAGGCAAACAAACTTTCACCTTTCTGACGTCTCAACTAACTCGTGTTGCAATTTACCGAAATGATGAAGCAGTATCTCTCTGTTGAAGAATTCTGGTCCTTTCATTTTGTGACAAATAGCGATAGCTTCCCGTGTCAGCCAAAGCGAGGCATACGGGCTATAAAAATTAGTTTTCGACGAACTTTTTTACCCCTGAAATCATTTCAAATTTTCACAAATAGGAAATTGGCACTTGAAACTTAAATTATATCCATATATTTATTTTCTTGATATTGCAGTTTCAGTACTGAGAAGTATATATTGGTTGTTGGCTTAAAAAAGTGAACTTCCTTAATAACTTACCATTAGACCTTCACACGGAAATGGAAATAAAATATGCTACCAATATCGTTGGAAATGGCTCAAAGAAAATAACTTATTGTGCAATGTAGTGGATTAACAAAATTAGTTAATTACCATTACGTAATCCAATATTATAAGTGCAATAAATTCAGTTTGCAATAAATATTATGCTCACTAATGTTTGAGACGAAATTCCCATAACTTTTATAGTTATAGAAAAGAATCAGTATCCAAAATTGCAATCGTTCTATTCATTAACTTAATAATATGTTATCGTCTTCTTGTTATGATTACTAAGAAAAAAAGCAAGAAATATTTGCTTGATTTAATTGAAAAACGTTTAAACAATAAAAAATGAAATTCCTTATTTAAATAATCATAATTACGTCGTATTATTTTATCGCAATTACATCATTTAGAGTCAATAAAATTTTTTATGGCAACCATCTATGAGTGATGAGGCTTTTGAGACCGCCCATTAAAATTACTTCTATTTGTAGGCGTCTTAAATTTTCTAAGCCAATAACATCAAATTGGTAACAATGAAGATCAATAATATCAAATTAACAATGACGATCACTATTTGTTTTTAATTGCATAATGTTAACTAAAGGGCTTTGGTTCTATTCTTTTCTACTAAGTATTGGTTTTTATATGTAGTAGTGTTTGGCGGAGGAGTTTTGTTTTATGCGCAAGTTATTTAGTGCTAATTGATGAAAGTTAAAGGATTTTTTTGCATGACTGCATTTTAATGAAAACCTGTTTTAAATATAAAAAAATGATAATTTGTGTCAAACTATTTTTTTAATTGTTTAGAAAGGAATTTAACATAAGAAAAAATAGTGTAAAACAGCATTATACGTTGGTGTGTTCCGTTTCTAATGAAAAAATTGAATTTCAGTTAATTATAAAATTTTCTTCTTGGAAAAAAATGAAAAAGTCAATCCGCAAAGCTAGCATCTTCTAAAATTAAGGAATTTTTAAACATTCAAAACCTTGATAAAGCAAATAATTTAGTTTTATAATTAATGCAGCAACAAGAATTTAAAAAAGATTTTTTTTTTTTTTAAATCAGAGACAAATTTCAATCTAAAATGTTAAATTTTATCATAGAACACATTTCTTTGCAAAAAAGAAGGACATTCTGAGAATTGGTGGAAGACTTTCAAATTCAAATCTCTCAGAAAACCAGAAACATCAAATTATTCTTCCTAACGCACATTATGTTACAAAGTTATTAATAAAACATTTCCATTAATTGAATCTTCATGGTGGAACAACATTAATGATGTTGTTCGACTACGACAGAGATTTGGATTGTTAATTGCAGAGATGTTGTTAGAAAAATAATATGCAAATGTATTAAATGTTTTAGAAATCGAATAATTACTGCTACTCAGATAATGGCTGACCTTCCAACTGATTGTGTTATATCAGACAGGGTATTTCCTGAAGTGGAGACTTGGATAAATAATTGAACTGAATAAAATAACGAAAAAGTGCATATTGTTAAATTGAAAACTTCATTAAGAGAATCGAAACGAATTATTCAGAAACTTCTACTTTTGCCATTCTTTAACTAGATGTTAAAGAAACACTTTTCTCTTTCATTCCTTTAAACAATATATATATAACTTTTATTAATATATCAAATATTGTGTTTTTCATATTTAAACAGATAGAATTGTAATACCATCCAAACATCTTGTAGAAATACTGTAGATTCGTAACTATGCTTTGTAGGTTATTTATCATGTTTAGAATTTATTTTTATTTATTTTTTTTAGTATTCGAATTCTTTTCTTCTTCTTCTATTGGCTCGATCGACAGCCCATAATGGGCCAAGGCCTTCCAGAGAATATTCTTCCTTTCTCATATATGGTTTGTGACAGTTTTCAGTTAGTAACTCTTAAAGCTTTAAACTCTGACTCTACACAATGGGTCAATTTCAACTTGGGCCTACCCCTAGCATCTAGTTTCAAAAGTTATCTGTAGATTCCTAAATTATTCTAGCATCCAAATCACAAGTACTTAAAACATTTCCCAAGTCATCTCCAAGAGATCAGTCAGGTTTCTTGTTCCTTAGATTTCGAGATAGAAGGGTCTTAAGGGATAGGGTTGACAACCCCACGCCCAAATTGGATAAATCCCCAAGTACTGTGTAGCTCAGGTATCTTGGCCACACTCCGTACTCATTCATAAATGAGCAAGCCCCTGAGGGGAGTATTTGAATTACAAGTATTGCACAATTACGAGTATTTGTGTATTTTAAGTCAACAGTTTAAATTTTATGCTTTTCTAGTGTTTATATTATTTAAATTATTTTCTAAGATTTTGAATTGTGATAATGTTTTATAATTATTTGTAAGTTTTAAATAATAATTGAATTTGTAAAATTTTATAATTATTGTTTAATTATGAATTATTGTTCATTATGTTTGAGTGCATTCGGACGGTGGGGTTCTTGCTCTAATACATGAAAGTTTATTTCATTCTTGTCTTTAATATGAGTGAATATAACTTTAAACAGTTTACAAAACGAAAATAAGAAGGAAAGAATTCCATTATGTTATGTTTGTAATTTATACTCTAGAAAACAGGAATAACATTTGATTGCATATATATAATGTACGTTTTTAAAGTTTGTTGTGCAACTGGATGGTAATTGGGTGGGGTTGGGTTGAAATACTGAGCACAGGTTGAGAACACACGCACAAACACCACACATTTACAATATTTAACACGTTTAAAGACATGTAATTATAGATTCGTGGAAGTATTCCACTTCTAAACCGAAAGCCCGATACTGAGGTAAGCGTGGGATGCGATTAATATACTTCCACCTGGGGTGAGAATTTGTCGACCAATAAATACACAAGTTGTGCTAAATATATTTCCTCTCAGAGTGAGAGACTGTAAACTAAACGATTCTCAGCGTGAGCGCAGGCTGAGCAGTACTTCCCACACGGGTTCCCTACGACCATTTCTCCTGAAGCCATAGGAGGCGCTCTTAAATTGCGTAGGAGAAAGCACGGTTACAAGTTTCATTAAAATCAAGTTTTTTTAAATATGTGAAAAATAATTTGCTCTCCCATCTTGAAACATCTTGGAACAACGTGAACCATCATCATCGTCTATCCAATTATAATTCTATAGTTAAAATATATATTATACATTTAATATATATTATAAATTATGTATTTAAAATACTTATTCCAGTTATGATTATATATTTAAAATTTATACAAAAACTTTAAATATAAATTTTTATTGTAAAAATTTAATTTTTGTTTCATTTTAGGGCAGAAAAAATCTTGAATACCATCGTTAAAAAGAGACTTGTTAGTTCACAAGGTAAGATTTTGATGTATTGGACATTTTTTTAAGCACAACATGTCTTAAGACGCTGAATATTCCTGCTTTCAAAAAACTAAATCAACTTTTCATATCTCTAGAAGTATTTGATGCAAATTATGATGCCATCAGAAACCAAAATTGCACTCAATTGTATTTTAATTGTAAAAAGATCAATAAGCTTCTTAAAAGAGCAGCGCTAAAAGTCTTAATGGATATTCCGCATAGACATTTACTGAAGGACTTTTTAATAAAAATCGAAGTTATAAAATATTTTTTAACTTACGCCATAATAGAAAGAATGTTTTATCCTTTTTCGAAAATTAATTATTTTTCTTGCAAACCGTGTCCACTAATATAAAAGTTGAATGCATTAAGCAGTTTTTATTTTTTTTTTTTTTTTTTTTTTGTGAATATTAGTTTTGAATCATAATAAAATGGAACATTTCTTTTCATAGAATTTTTGATGGCATTTAAATTACGTGAACAATAGTTAAATAGGGGAACATATTATCAGTTTTAAAGCTAAAAGCTTTCAGCTAAACATTTTTTTAAAAAGAATTCTTTTATTTTAACATTTTATCGAAATGCAGGAATTAGATTGAAATAAAATCAATGGTTACCATTTTAGATATTATACATAATTGCAGGCAATAAATTGTGTAATGTATGTATGATTTAATAGTTAATAGAATTATACAACAAGAGAGATTATTATTAGCTCTATAGTAAACAAATAATTCTCTAAATGTTTTATAAATAAGTTTTTAGAATTGAATTTTAAAATTTTGTAAAACCTTAATATACATAAGAACTTTGAGAAATTTTACATGGTATAATGTATGTATAATTTAATAGTGAATAGAATTATGCAACATGAGAGATTAATATTAACTCTTCAATAAACAAATAATTCTCTAAATGATTTATAAATAATTTTTAGAATAAAAAAATTTTAAATTTTGTAAAATTTATTTTGTAGTATTTTAAAATTTTGTAAAACATTAAAATACATAAGAGCATTAAAGAATTTTATTAATCGCAATTTTTATTTAGCAATTTTTTCATATGTTATGCTACTTTATTTAATAAAAATAACATTCATTTTTAAATACTAATCGCTACATTCCATAATTTATAAAGGTATCTTATTATTTTGCTTATTAATTTATGTTTGTGCTTCTAATGTTTCAATTATTCTTTTATTGCAAAAATCTTAAACTGCATTATTATATTATTATATAATTTCCGAAGTAAAAGCAAGTTGCTAGTTTAAAAAAAACAAGTTAATTTATAGCATTAACACAATATGTATTTGAAGCATTACATTTTGGACAGATATCTTTTGAAATAGAGGTTTTTTTATTCTAGATTTCCTTAACTTAACAAATGATTTTTATTGTAGCTGGCAATACCAGATCATTTCGAAGTAAGTATATAATATGCTGCAATAAATATGCATATTAATGGTAAAATACGAGAAAATATTATGAATCATAAATACAAAATTTATTATATGCATATTATTAAAAAATTAACTATACTACTAAAAGCTATGTAAAAGATCTATATGGTTTTAAAAATCATACTTGTACTTTTAAATATAATTTTAAAAGAAACAATTGTCTAAGTGTTTGCCAGCTGCATTAGAACAAAACAATTTCCATAAAAAAATTACCTTATACTTATTTCATTATGCTGAATCGATTGCATTAAAACTCTAGAGTTCGTAACAGAAAATTTTGAATTAACAGTTAATTAATTAATTTTGTTAATCAACTGCTTAGCATCATAAGTTCTTTCATACTATTTGAAAAATACTAATGTGAATATACACTCAAGAGCCAAAACATTATGACCACCTGTCAATAACGAGTTTGCCCACCTTTGGAGCGCAACACAGCTTCAACCCGCCTTGGCATGGATTAATACCACCACTTAATACGAGTTAAATACCACTTCCACCTGATCACGTGCCTTCCACGTCATCCAGGCGAGTTCATTGCAAAATGTAGGGGTGGTCATAATGTTTTGGCTCTTGAGTGTATAATGACAACTACAATAGTTATTAAGAGTGCCCCATTTATTAGTGCCTCACTGTACTATTTCTATTAAGAGATTATTTCTATTCACTGTTCATATCTGTAAAAAATTATTTTAACTCATTTCGTGAAAAAAAAATTACTGTAAAACGATTTAAAATCATGTACCTTAGGACGAAACAACCTGTTAGGCAGGGTACTGGGGAGTTTTGTTTGAATTTTACAAACAAAGCGAAATCGTAAAATTCCATGTCTATGCCGAGGATGGTTCGATAATGTCTGAAAATCCTTTCTTTGTCTTCGGGGCGAAATTCCAGAATGACACTCTTGGGGGAGTTTGTGCCACATTGTGGCAAACAGTAAGAATGCAGCATAGTTTCAAATCAAAATTCCCATTGTTCAAGAGCAGCACAAACAATCCTTTTGTTTTAAATTCTAAATCATTGCATATTCTTCAAGTGCAAAATATTTTGTTTCAAATTCAATGTTTAGAAAGTGTAAATGGAATAAGAGTGAAATCCTTTATCTTGAAAATAGGATTTAAATAGGTTTACATTGTTACCATATTAAACTAAGAAGATTTAGAGAAAAAAAATTTGAATCTTTGGAAGTAGATTTCATTGTTTTTAAATTATATAAATTAATGTTGTTCAAAATATTTATTCAATATTTTAACAAGATTGATAATTTTATTCGTTTGCTTAGCATCCCACTAGACTTATAACAATATAACATAATAACTAACTAACCGTAATACAATAAAACAGCTAATAATAACAATTAACTAATAATAACTATAACTAACATTATAACATAACAATAATGACAATCAAATGCAATCTAGCAAAATAATTCCTAAATATTTTCATCTTTTACTGAGCTTTATATACTTCCTACTACATAATAGTATCTTCACTAGCAACTTAAGATCGTTGATAATCAATTATTTCTTTGCAAAATTATTAATTAATAATAAATCTTATTATTAATTAATAAAATAATATTTAATATTCAAAAGATGTATTTAATATTTTAAACAAGATTCATAATTTTATTCGCTTGCTTAACATCCCACTAGACTTATCTAGCAATATAACATTGACAATCGAATGTTAATCTAGCAAAATAATTCCTAAATATTTTCATCTTTTACTGAGCTTTATATACTTCCTACTACATAATAGTATCTTCACTAGCAACTTAAGATCGTTGATAATCAATTATTTCTTTGGAAAATTATTAATTAATAATAAATCTTATTATTAATTAATAAAATAATATTTAATATTCAAAAGATGTATTTAATATTTTAAACAAGATTCATAATTTTATTTGCTTATTTAACATCCCACTAGACTTATCTAGCAATATAACATTGACAATCGAATGTTAATCTAGCAAAATAATTCCTAAATATTTTCATCTTTTACTGAGCATTATATACTTCCTACTACATAATTGTATCTTTACTAGCAACTTAAGATCCTTGATAATCAATTATTTCTTTGGAAAATTAATAATTAATAATAAATCTTATTATGAATTAATAAAATAATATTTAATATTCAAAAGATTTATTCAATATTTTAAACAAGATTCATAATTTTATTTGCTTATTTAACATCCCACTAGACTTATCTAGCAATATAACATTGACAACCGAATGTTAATCTAGCAAAATAATTCCTAAATATTTTCATCTTTTACTGAGCATTATATACTTCCTACTACATAATTGTATCTTTACTAGCAACTTAAGATCCTTGATAATCAATTATTTCTTTGGAAAATTATTAATTAATAATAAATCTTATTATTAATTAATAAAATAATATTTAATATTCAAAAGATTTATTCAATATTTTAAACAAGATTCATAATTTTATTCGCTTGCTTAACATCCCATTGGAATTATCTAGCAATATAACATTGACAATCGAATGTTAATCTAGCAAAATAATTCCTAAATATTTTCATCTTTTACTGAGCTTTATATACTTCCTACTACATAATAGTATCTTTACTAGCAACTTAAGATCCTTGATAATCAATTATTTCCTTGGAAAATTATTAATTAATAAAATAATATTTTTAATATTCAAAAGATTTATTCAATATTTTAAACAAGATTCATAATTTTATTCGCTTGCTTAACATCCCATTGGAATTATCTAGCAATATAACATTTTTAATTGAATGTCAATCTAGAAAAATAATTCCTAAATATTTTCATCTTTTACTGAGCATTATATACTTCCTACTACATAATTGTATCTTTACTAGCAACTTAAGATCCTTGATAATCAATTATTTCTTTGGAAAATTAATAATTAATAATAAATCTTATTATTAATTAATAAAATAATATTTAATATTCAAAAGATTTATTCAATATTTTAAACAAGATTCATAATTTTATTCGCTTGCTTAACATCCATCCCATTGGAATTATCTAACAATATAACATTGGCAGTTGAATGTCAATCTAGAAAATAATTCCTAAATATTTTCTACTTATACTGAGCATTATGTACTTTCTACTACATAATAGTATCTCTACTAGCAACTTAAGATCCTTGATAATCAATTATTTCCTTGGAAAATTATTAATTAATAAAATAATATTTAATATTCAAAAGATTTATTCAATATTTTAAACAAGATTCATAATTTTATTCGCTTGCTTAACATCCCATTGGAATTATCTAGCAATATAACATTTTTAATTGAATGTCAATCTAGAAAAATAATTCCTAAATATTTTCATCTTTTACTGAGCATTATATACTTCCTACTACATAATTGTATCTTTACTAGCAACTTAAGATCCTTGATAATCAATTATTTCTTTGGAAAATTAATAATTAATAATAAATCTTATTATTAATTAATAAAATAATATTTAATATTCAAAAGATTTATTCAATATTTTAAACAAGATTCATAATTTTATTCGCTTGCTTAACATCCATCCCATTGGAATTATCTAACAATATAACATTGGCAGTTGAATGTCAATCTAGAAAAATAATTCCTACATATTTTCTACTTCTACTGAGCATTATGTACTTTCTACTACATAATAGTATCTCTACTAGCAACTTAAGATCCTTGATAATCAATTATTTCCTTGGAAAATTATTAATTAATAAAATAATATTTAATATTCAAAAGATTTATTCAATATTTTAAACAAGATTCATAATTTTATTCGCTTGCTTAACATCCCATTGGAATTATCTAGCAATATAACATTTTTAATTGAATGTCAATCTAGAAAAATAATTCCTAAATATTTTCAACTTTTACTGAGCATTACGTACTTTCTTCTGCATTATAGTATCTTCACTGGCAGATTTGAATTCGAATTATAACAGATCCGTACAAGTAATAGTATCAAAATTAATTATTCCCCTCGAAGTTAATTAATAATAAATTTTATTATTCTGTTAATAACTCATCTTATTTTTTTAAACGATGCAGCTGAGAACTTTTGCAAATAGGTATAAATCACCTTTTGCTCATAAATGCCTTTATTATATATTCTCTTCTTAAGGAGTGAGGAGACGGCTGAAGTCATAAGATTATTTTAGGGTGCATTATGCATATTTTTAATATCATGTGATGCAGTATTTCATTAATACAGTTTAAGCTCGATCAATTTTGCTAAATTGGTTCTTATGAGAGTGGCTTCTGAATTGTAATGGAAAAGGTGTAAAAGTTTGGAAGTTTCTTGCATCACAATTCCCAATTTCAAAAAAAATATTGAAACTAATAATAGTTAGAAAGGCGTCTTTGTACAGTAAAAATTATAGAAAGATATGGCAAAAGTCTTTTTATTTGATCTCTATATAAAATTCCATGCTTATAAATGTTGATGTAACAGGTGCCTTATAATATTTTTTTTTTAAATTTGAAATTAAAATTTAAATTAGTGGTACAGAGTAATAACACATAATAGTAATACATAATTTTAATAATTATGTACATAACATTTAATTTTAAAAGCAAAACTTTAAAATAATTTCTTATAAAATTCAATAATCATATGCTTGAAAGAAGAGTAGTACTATTTATGGAGGTTGTGTTATTCTAAAACAGCGTTATAGCAGGTCTGTAAATATGAAACTGGAATTTGCCCATAGATGGCCCTAGCTGTCATTATATAGACACAATCTGGTCGTCATTGGAGCCATTTGCTTTGTTGACATCTGACAAAGAGTTTTAACCCACAACAATACAAGTTTCATACTCCCTCCCCCTCCATAGTTTGTTATAGTGTAGAACATGTCGAATTTTGTGTCTGAAAATTATGATTTGCTGTTGGTATCGATTTTCTGTTACCGTTTGAAGAAAAGTGCTACAAAATCACATAGAATGCTCATCGAATCTTACGGTGACCATCCTCTTGGTAAATCAATGCTTTGAGTGATTTAAAAAATTCAAAAGCAAGTTAGATATAAGAAATGAAAAGCGTAGGAGGCCTCCGAAAAATTTTGAAGATGGCGAACTGCAAAGCATTATTTTAATGAGCATGACGTAAAAAGACGTAAGGGACAAAAGAAGTCATCTTGATGGGAAAGATCCAGAAGATGGCGAATTGCAAAGCATTATTGGATGAGCATGACGTAAAAAGACGTAAGGGACAAAAGAAGTCATCTTGATGGGAAAGATCCAGAAGATGGCGAATTGCAAAGCATTATTGGATGAGCATGACGTAAAAAGACGTAAGGAACAAAAGAAGTCATCTTGATGGGAAAGATCCAGAAGATGGCGAATTGCAAAGCATTATTGGATGAGCGTGACGTAAAAAGACGTAAGGGACAAAAGAAGTCATCTTGATGGGAAAGATCCAGAAGATGGCGAATTGTAAAGCATTATTGGATTAGCATGACGTAAAAGACGTAAGGAACAAAAGAAGTCATCTTGATGGGAAAAATCCAGAAGATGGCGAATTGCAAAGCATTATTGGATGAGCATGACGTAAAAAGACGTAAGGGACAAAAGAAGTCATCTTGATGGGAAAGATCCAGAAGATGGCGAATTGCAAAGCATTATTGGATGAGCGTGACGTAAAAAGACGTAAGGAACAAAAGAAGTCATCTTGATGGGAAAGATCCAGAAGATGGCGAATTGCAAAGCATTATTGGATGAGCATGACGTAAAAAGACGTAAGGGACAAAAGAAATCATCTTGATGGAAAAGATCCAGAAGATGGCGAATTGCAAAGCATTATTGGATGAGCATGACGTAAAAAGACGTAAGGAACAAAAGAAGTTATCTTGATGGGAAAGATCCAGAAGATGGGAAAATGGGTTCCATCTGAACTGAAGGAAAGATAGCAAGAACAGCGAAATGCCATTAGCGAAATGCTGCTTACCAGTCATTTCTTGATCGAATTGTGACTGGCGATGAAAAGAGGATATATATTTTGAATATCATAAGCGTTAAAGATCATGGGTGTGAACCATTGACATCGACTGCAAGGCCAAATCATTAAAGATAGAACACAATGCTCTGTGTTTGGTGGGATCAGAAGGGTGGAATCTATTAAGAGTTACTAAAACTGGTGAAATCATTAATATTGAAAGCTACCGATAACAAATGACAGATTGGAATCAATCCTTGCTTGAAAAAATGACCATAATATCAATAAAAAGAAATACAAAGTAATTTTGCTTCATGATAATGCGCCATCACACACCTCAAAACTGGTCAAGGAAACGAATTAGGTGTTTAGTTGAAAAATATTTTCGCATGTGGCTTACTCACCAGGCTTGACTCCGTCCTATTACAACTTATTTGCATCGATGGGATTTGCTGAACAGCGCTTTACTTCTTACGAAAATGACTCCATGACTGATTTGCCTAAAAAAAGCAACAGCTGTTTTGGCAACGCGTCCACAAATTGGCAGACAAGTGATGAAAATGTATATCTAGCAATAGACAATACTTTGAATAAAATATTTTTCAGCATTTTCATACAATATTTTATTAGTATTACTAATAAAATATAGTAAATATTGAAAATACACTATTTACAATAATGTATTTTCTATTCAAAAATTCCGGTTTCGTATTTACATATTTGGTATTACTTCTCATTCATTAATATGCATAATTTATTGTAAAACGATTAAATTTTCTACCTTGTTTATCTAAACATATAAATATAGTTATATTATTGTCAAAATGAAATTCTCGATATAATTTTTTTCAACTACAACACATCCTTATCTTTCGTGATATTTAATTTCTGTTGATTTTTCTGATGATTTTCTTCGTTATCTTTCATATTGTATTATGTACACCTTAAAGTTATCATTCTTTTTTAAATAATAATAAATGCAACTTTTTCTTGTTTCACATAACTTTTAAAAATCGAAAAGATTTTTTTATTCATTTAAATAATTTACTCAAAGCATAAAGCATACAAAAGCATTTTATATATATATATATACACTAGTTATCTTTGATGCGTTGTAATCCCACTTTGAAAATCTCAATTTAGATTCAATATTTCAGTTTGTATAAAAATGAAATAAATTTTATGAATTGAGATAAGTATCAAAAATACACCACATTACATTGATGATTCGTGTAAATTTTTTTAAAACTGTATACCTGTTTCCACAGACAAACAGGTAGCTTCCATTATTTCACGAAAAAAAAAATGTTATAGTTTACAACGCCATCTATTGAATGAAATTGATACTTTTCTTAGAGTGAACTATTAGATACTAAATATTCTGTAATTATCTAATTTTTTTCTATAAAATTAAAAATTATTTAAAATTAATCTTGATTCTTCCAAATTCTTCAAATATCGTCTCATAAATTAAATACCAAAATTTCATTACGGATGGAATAGACATAATTGTAATCTTTTCAGTATTTTAAAAGCAGAAATTTAAAGAATATAAACAAGCATAGTCTTCCTGTTGATTTTTTTTTTCTTAATATTTGCATTCATTACTTTTTTTTTTTTTTTAAAATGTATTTTGATAACAAAAGTATATTCTAAAATTTTATAATTTTTTTTTTATTAAAAAGAAGTTTTTAGATTTTATGAATATATTATTTAATCATTTCTTTTTCTTTTTTTTTTAAATTTTATATTTTTACTTCATTAAATAAGAAATTTATGAACTTGAGTAAGGGATAAAACCAGATTAGTACTTTTTATTCATTGAAACTGTTCTCTATACATCTGAGACACCAAACATTTTTAATTCGTGATTTATTTAAATACGGAATTTTTATAATCTTGAAAATAAATATTTTATTACAATAACAGTTACATAAAAATGTTAATGCTATAAAATGGGAAAATAGATGGATATGAATATAATTACGCATTACAACGTAAAAATCTTAAATATAGTAACGAAAAATGTAATTTATATTGTATATATAAGTAATAAATGGCATTAAAATATCTAACAGTACATAAATATAAAATATAAACATTGAAATATATATAATATCTTATAAGGAATTTTATACTCTTACTTAACGATAAAAGCAGAATGCGTATGCTCATTATAAGTCTTATTCGAAAACCAACAATTCCATTTTTTTTCTTCTGAAATAAAAGAACTAACAAACAGTAATTCCATAACTCTTTTTTCATAAATAGTGGGTTTCATTGTTCATAAAGCTATGTATTCTACAAAAAAATTAAGTATAAAACCAAATCTGAAGCAAACATATGTTATACTCCCTATCTGATCGTTAATTCAGATCACGGAAAGATAATTTAGACTTGTGTAATTGTTGTTGCTATTGATCTTATTTTATCTAGCTGTAGTCTAGACCACACATTTCTATTCTTTGACCAAAAGTATGACAAAAAAACTAAACGACTATGGTTCCAAAAATACTCATAAAATGAAAAAAATTAGAGAAAAAAGGAACTTGATTTTAGTCTAAAAAAATCAAAAGATAATTGAAGGAAATGTTTTTAATATGCCTCTAAATAAAAGAAATATTTTGCAAACTTCGTATTTAAGTATCTAGAAACATTTTTGTGGATGACTACAGGCTAGCTCAAACATTTCAATAGCATAGAAATCCAGCCAACGAGTAGAAAAGGTTTATGTACACAAAACCCCTTGAAATATCAGAAGTTTAGTAAAAATAGCCTCTTTATATTTTTTTACATGGCATACAAAAATTATGGGAACTTGTACAGTACTAACATTTTACGCGAACAGTATTAATTTTATATGCGTTTATAAGTGTCCAAAAAGAATACAAGCTAGTCCAGACTTTTCAAAGCTATTTATTAGAGATGTATTCAATGACTAAGACAAAAAAATTCTCAAGACATGAAAGAATTTCAATGAAAAATCGCTCTTTATAAAATCCAAGCAGAATATAAATTGCTGAGAGAAACTTGTAACAAAGAAAGCAGTATAAATCTCGCTTCCCTTTACCCTCAAAAATAAGAACACCGAAAACTATCTCTATTATGGCAAGAACATATTTTTATTTGTTTTAGATCCAAATACATAGATTTAAAAATACTTTTTCAGTAATTTTAAGAAATGTTTCTTATATTTCTGGATTGCTATTTTGAATGAAGTCATTCTCTACTAGAGGAAAGATATGCAACAGATTCACCAAATAGTGCCACCATTGTGCCCAAATAGTGCCACAAAAATTGGGAGGGAACACTCACTAGATGCCTTCTCACACGGATTCATGGACTTCGTCTAGATTCCAGATGTTGCTCTCGATCAAGTGGGATAAGAAACAACAGATAATATCTTCTACGCCTTCCTTCTCAAGCATAATAGAATGACTTCAGGCCTATAGATCCCTATAATCAAGGTTGTTTTCGATGCAGCTTCATTTGGGAGATTTCGAACTTGACTTCCCCGTTTTGTAAATCAAATATGTTGTGCACCAGGTCATTCTAACAACAATTTTATTATTATTAATCAATCTACTTAGCTTTATAGCATGAAGCGTGAATGAAAATAAAAAAATAACATCTACCTTTCCAATAATTGTACATAACCTTAATCTTTAAATAAAAACAATTATTCTACAGATTTTGGAAAGTTCTAAAAAAAATCACCAACGTTTTTGTGCTTTGTAAACAAATAAAGCCGCAAAGAATAATCCTTTAATAAACGTATCAAAGATATAAAAAAAAAATTCCGAAAATTAAACTACATTCATTTAACTTCATTCCAGGAGTTTTCGCTCGTCTCTAATTCCTTTTTTTTTCCCTTCCTTAGAGAATAACAATACTTAAATTAGATTTGCTCTTTGCCATTAAAACATCAAAATGCAATCTCTTTTTGCATACGTAATCCTTTTTAAGCCTTTTTCGTTTTACACGAACGGCAGATTTCATCGAACGCATTCCATTTTCTTTTCCCCACTGCTAATGGGACTAGAAGAAGGAAAAATATTCACTTTCGGAGAACAAATAAACATCCACCATATCTGCTGGCATTTGCTGTTTCGAGATTTAAATCTTTCTGCATATTCAACAATCATTTTATTTTCGTTCAAAGCACAAAAGACAGCTGTAAAAAAACAGTTCTGAAAAGTCTTCTTTTTTTTTTTTTTTTTTTTGTCTGGTTGCATAAAGTTTATGTTAAACAAAACCTTCTGTATTTGCCATTGATTTTTTTTTTTTTTTTATTAATTTTAGCGTTTTTAAAATAAATATGTTAAGTGTTTGATGCTACTTGTGTTCACTATGCATTTTTAAGAATAATTATTGATTCTAAATATGTTTGGAAAAAAATTTTGGTTTTATACCAATTATTTTTTTTAATGTGCATTGAATTACATTTTAGTTTCTTTAGCATTTTTTGTTTTTATTTTAAGATTTATTTGCACTGACTGTAATTCTTGGTATCATTTATTAGTTTATTTAAGGGCCTTCCATTATATATTTTGATTTTAAACTAAGAGAATAGTAAGGATCCACCAAGCATTCTCACGAGAACTATATAATGGACACAGCGTGGATAAAAAAAGAAATGTTTAAATAAACTGAGTTCTCAGGAGAACTATACAGAGGACCATGTGCGGAGAGAAAAAGAAAAACGTAGAAATAAATTTTACTCGAGGTGTGGGGCAACAGTAGAATGTTCCATCATTCTAAAAATTTTTAAATTGGGAAATTGTAATTTAGGCTTTGCATTGTAGAAACGTTTTGTACGTTTGTATAACATTTTCTCTCAATTCTAACATTTCAATAATATATTATTCACCTAATGTCCATCATATTTGGAAGCCAAAAAAATCTACTTTCTTGAAAGTTTTAAAGTTTCAGATCACTCAGAATTTAACTGACTCCATTACGTCTTCAAAGACGAATACACCCATATCTGGCCGTAATCGTTACTGGCGCAATCGATAGAATTCGACGCTGCATGGAATCGACAGATGAGAGCTTAATTTTTTTTCCTATAAATATATGCTTCTTCAATGTATGTTCAATTTAATATTAAATTTTTATGTTTAATGTGCTATTTTTAATACTTTTTTGTTCTAGCCGTGAACAATTTTAATTTCTCGTCCCATTAAACTGAATACATCAGTGTTCTATTTTCACCATGTTTTGGGAGCCGAAAAGGTAAAATCGCAGAACAGGGGCCGTTAATTGGTATAAAAAATTATTTCGCCAAAGTCAGCCAAGTAACGGGTTGCGATTGTCAATGAAATAAATTGCTAACAGTACAAAAAAACACATTACCACATTTGACAATTTATCGCCCAGTTGGCGCCAGAAAAAGTAGCCAAATCCCAACTGTCCTTTTTTTGCGATTTGACCTCCAAAAATTCTACTTTCATGAAAGTTTCAAAGTTGCAGATTACCCAGCAATTACAATTTCAAAGGCGAACACAACCATATCCAGCCATAATCTGTACTAGGATAATATTCTTTAAAACTTTTCTTCTCAAGAATTACTTCTATAGTTTATAATATAGTATTAGTTTTTAGAAACAATAAGTATGCATACATTCATATTTTTGTGCTATCTTTATAGCTAAAAAGTCAATTTTATTAATCCTGATAATATAAGAAAAAGATATCTGCGAGAAAATTTCGTTATTAAAAACCCATAGGTAGAAGATAATAAAAAGAATCTATAAAAAGTAAATACTAAAAATTATAAAAGAAATATTTCCATAAAAAATGAATTTTTTTCTTAAAGTGTTGCATAGTGAAAATCCCAAAATGTTAAAGAAAAGTGTCGTAAAATAGGAGCCGTTGGGATTTGGTGTCAAAAACTATTTTCGCCCAATTCCACCAAGTAACAGGTTGCGATTGTAAGTGAAGGGAATTGCAAAATGTACAAGACCGGGATATCACATTTGACAAATTGTCACTCAGTTGGGACACAAAAAAAATGTCACCTAATCCCAACAGCCACTATTTTGCGTTTTGGCGGAAAAGTTCTGCCGACGTTATTTTATATTTTGTCCATTATTAAATGAAAAGTTTACAAAACAGTCCCCGTATAGGGATAACAGTATGGGGAATTTGTTTGAAATTATTCTAGTAAAATGTGGATGCAAAGTTTTAGACACCCTATTTTGCACACTGAATAACGCTAATTCTGTTACATACCTACCATTAAAAAGGCAAATGATATTGGCCAATATTGAAAAACAATAACTATAGCTTTCTTCATCAATTCTGTAGTGATTAATTTGGTCTAAATCAATTAAACTATTTATCACAAATGAATCACGAATAGTGATTTTGAATACTATCATACACTGAAGTGACAAAAGTCATGGGATAGCAATATGCAAATTTTCAGATGGCAGTAGCATCGCGTAGAACAGGTATAAATGCTCAGTGCTTTCGCAGAGCTTTCATTTCTGTTCAAGTTATTCATGTGAAGAGGTTTTGACGTGATGATGACCGCACGACGGGAATTAACAGACTTTGAACGCGGAATGTTAGTTGGAGCTAGACACATGGGTCATGCCATTTCGGAAATCGTTAGGGAATTCAACATTCCCTGATCCACTGTGTCAAGAGTGTGCCGAGAGTATGAAATTTCAGGCATAACATCCCACCATGGACAGCGCAGTAGTCGACCGCCTGCACTTAACGACCGAGACCGGCGACGTCTGCAAAGAGTCATAAATTCTAACAGACAAGCACCACTGCGTCAAATAACCGCAGAAATCAATGTGGGACGTACAAGGAACTTGTCTGTTAGAACTGTGCCGAGAAATTTGGCTTTCTTGGGCTATTCCAGCAGAAGACCGACTCGAGTGCCTTTACTGACAGAACGACATCGCTTGCAGCGACTCTCGTGGGCACGTAAGCATATCGGTTGGTCCCTAGATGAATGGAAAACCATTTCCTGGTCCGATGAGTCACGATTTCAGTTGGTAAGAGCTGATGGTAGGGTTCGAGTGTGGCGCAGACCCCACGAAGCCATGGACCCCAACTGTCAGCAAGGCACTGTTCAAGCTAGTGGTGGCTCCGTAATGGCATGAACTTGGTCCTCTGGTGCGACTGGACCGAACATTGACTGGAAATGCTTATGTTCAGCTACTTGGAGATCACTTGCAGCCATTCATGGACTTCATGTACCCAAACAACGATGGGATTTTTATGGATGACAATGCGCCATGTCACCGGGCCACAACTGTTCGCGATTGATTTGAAGAACATTCTGGACAATTCCAACGAATGATCTGGCCACCTAGATCGCCCGACATGAATCCCATCGAGCATTTATGGGACATCTTCGAGAGGTCTGTTCGTGCCCAAAATCCTGCACCATCAACGCTTTCACAATTATGGACGTCTATCGAGACAGCATGGCTCAATATTCCTGCAGAAGACTTCCAACGACTTGTTGAGTCCATGCCACGTCGAGTTGCTGCACTTCGCCGGGCGAAAGGAGGGCCGAAACGATATTAAGAGGTATCCCATGACTTTTGTCACTTCAGTGTATAACATCAGGCAGTCAGCATACTGATAAATAACATTTATAAAGTAAAAATTTTCCTCTTTTTTTCAATTATTTATTTCATTTTTTTTTTTTTTATTCGTTTTTCTCGTTTGCTATATTGGGCCAAAAATGGATTTTTCTTAACAGCAGTAGTAATAGCAAGATGTCTGAGATATCTCATAGAAAATTTAATTTAATTTTTAGAATACAGAATTTCCGATTTTGCAAAGCATGCTTTAAGATTGTAATAAAATTAAATGTTTTTTAATCAAATCGCCTGACTTTACTTTTGCTGGAAATTTTTTTTATCGGCAGGTATTAGCTACAAAAATTCATAATCTAATTTCTTTTATTTTACGTATTTATAGCTACATCAATTATTCTAAATTAATTTCACCTTCCCAAAATAATGTATATAATATAAATTTTTAAAAATTTCTACTTCTTGTTTTTTTAATTCATTGCATTTTTGACATTTAAATTTCGTCCATGTTTAATTTTTTGTTTTTAACAATAATTTTTTTAATAATTTTATATTTTTTATAAACGAACACTTAATAAAAGAAGAATTACGATTCACCAAACACGCACTTAGATTAATTATATTTACAATTTACTTCCAGATTTATTTTTCTATATCACGAAAAGGATTTAGAACAAAATATTCATTAAAGATTCCGTCGAGAAATGCGTTTGCCATTATTTCAGATTACTCAAGCGGATGATTAATTTATTGTTAGAATCTCGGTGGAAATGTTAAATTTCATTTCTAATTAAATATCATCCCTTTCAATTTTGAGACACGTCATATTTCATGAATTCGTGCTATTTAATTTTGTTTACCTATGAAAGGACTCGAAATCAAAATTATGAATGAAAAGACAAATCTGATTAGATATTGTAAGCCATTCGTTCTCAAATTACGTCCTTTCTCTTAAAGATTTAAATATTACTCCTAACAAATAAAACTCCCTTTCCTATTATTGAATATCCAGTTTTTAATTAAGTACATGCCATCAATTATAAATCTCTGCAAATATTATGGAAACATTTTTTAATGTTATTTTAAGAAATGTTTGCTTTTTTTATCAAAAGGAATACATTTTTTAATCTTTAAGTGGTTATAAAAAGAGTTATTAAGGAGATAAGGAGATATTATATATATATATATATACATATGCATACAGCCAACGGCCGTACCATGCTGAATATACCGGTTCTCGTTAGATCACCGAAGTCAAGCATCATTGGGCGCGGTCAGTACTTGGGTGGTTGACCACCTGGGAACACCGCGTGCCGTTGGCAAATTTGGGACCTGAATGGCCGAGTGTCTATCGCTCTGGCGCTCGGTGCCACAGGTTTCGGGTTCGAATCCCGGCGGTGCCATGGATGTTTGTAGTGGTTCGGAATCCACTTTAAGCCGTAGGTCCCGGTCTCCTATGACTGTAAGAGCGTCACGGAGCAAAAGTCAGGCTTCTACCTACGGGTGCTCCATCACAACAGAAGCTGCTTCCTCCCCCTTCAATCATGAGCACGTATGGGCTCGTGGGCTTGGCCAGCCAAGTGGGATAAGAAACAACAACAACAACATATATATATATATATATATCATCAATGGATTTTCATACATATAAAGCTAAACTAATTGTATCACAACATTATATATAAATATATATATACTAGCAGACCCCGGCATGCGTTGTCTTTCCAAAAAAAAAAGGCATTGTAGAAAATTGCATATCGCGAATATAATCTCCATGTTCCAATATATGGGCATATTTATTTTCATGGATATCGTTTGAATGGTATATAAGATGAAATGCTGTAGCAGCATCTGGTGGCAAGTAACAATAAAGTGGATAGCGCCAACCTATTTTTCATACTCGCATACATATTATTACCAATTTTCGTAGCGAGGGGTTGAACAGTATAGAAGTTGATATACTGCAGCACCATCTAGTGGGGATAAAACAAATGGGATAGAACAAAAAAAAATATTATAAATTTTTTGTCAAACGCACACAAAAAATTTCATCAAAATCCGTCAAGCCGGTTAAGTGACAATCACACGTACAGAAGAACCAGATTTCAGCGCCTTCTACCGGGCTCAATTTTGAATCTAAACCATACTCGAACACACACAAAAATATATATTAATAATATTGTAATAATTGGTAAAAATATATAATTGGTATTGTAATAATTGGTAAATATATACATATATATATATAAACTCATGTCCATAAATTAAGGATAATGAAGTTCAGGCAAAGAAAGAGACAGAAGCAAAACAAATTTGACTTATTTGTAAAGTCTATTTATTAAACAAAAGGTAAAGAGCAAAAAAGATGCTATATGTTTGACATAATTAATAAAAATTGCGATTTTTACTCCCTGGAACAAAGTTAACAAAAGAACCTATTTACAAAAAACAGTATAGCATGGTCAGTATGATGGTTAATATGGAGTATGTATCCCAGACGATGCAATACAGGCCTTACAACGACTAGGCAGGCTGAGTATCAAATTATCAATCTGATCTTGGGGTATATTACACCACTCATCAAGCAATGCCCTCCGAAGTTTCGGTTGACAGGTCGGACGGGGTTGATGGGCTGCAATTCGTCGGCCAAGCATATCCCACACATGCCCTATTGGATTCAAGTCCGGTGAGAATGCTGGCCAATCCATACGAGTGATATCCTCCAATTGAAGGCATTCGTCTACAATGTTTGCACGGTGAGGACAGGCGTTGACATCCATAAACAGAAATTCAGCACCCATGGCGCCCCGAAACAAACGTACATGTTGTTCCAGAAGGACAACCCGATAGATGTGGCCTGTCATCGTTACACTCTAAACATGCAGGTCAGTTCTGGAACCAAGAATAATTCCTCCCCAAACGAGCCATCCTGCACCACCGTAACGTTGTCGTTCAATGGTGTTCTCTTGGGGGTAACGGGTACCTGGCGCTCTCCATGTGAAAGTCCGGGGAGAATCAGACTGCAAACTAAACATGGACTCATCGGAAAACATCACACAAGACCACTGTTGCGGTGTCCACAATGCATGCTCTCTACTCCAGGTTAATCGCAGGCGACAGTGAGTTGCGGTAAGTGCAACACATCTGACAGGCCTACGAGCATATAGACCAATGTGCCCTAAGCGCCTGCACACGGTCTAAATTGAAATTGTCGTACCGGTAGCTGAAGAAAGCTGACGAGACAGGTCTGATGCTGTGCTCCGTCTGTTTCTTTTGGCAGTAACTGCTAAATACCGGTCCTCATTCGGCTTTGTAACTCGGGGGCGACCTGTGCTGTAACATCTACTCACATTACCATCATCTTGGGGGATTCCAAGTTCCTCGGATACTTCGAGCTGGGTACGTCCACATTCCAGTCGTCCGATAATTCTACCACGTAAAAAATCATCCAAATGCTTCCTTTGTGCCATAACTATGCGGTTATTGCACTGAAAGGCTTTTAAAGCGCTTGTGAACAATTTTACTTCTTTGCCACCGTTCCTTATATACCCCTCTCTTACACTCTCGTCATTGTGAAGTACTATCCGCGCCATCTGGAGGTTTCCTGTAATTTGCATATTCTTCTTCAAGATGTGTGTGATAATTCTACAGGTGAAATTTTTATTTTAGAGTTCAATTTCTGTGTGATTCTGAATTATCCTTAATTTATGGACATGAGTGTATATAAATATATATAGATCCATTTTGCTCTTTCTGAATTCCATACCTGTGAATTCCAATTTAAAAAATTAGGTTGCATCACTAACCGCTATTAAACTTATTTCAATATTTTCTAAGCCAGCCACTTCTAATTGCTGTACTTCTTACCTACCTGACCTTATGACTCTCAGCTCTCTCCAGATAACCAGATATTAACCAGAAAACTTTTAGTGATATGTTTAAAATGTGTTCTTTCTAACTGCAGATGCTTAGAAACTTTCACAGTAAGCGTATATGACTTTTATATATATGACTGTATTATGTATATGACTTATGATATATCCCCGGACTGGACCCAAATTCTTTAAATTTATTTAAAACGTTAATAAAATGAATTCAAAGAATTTTAAAACGAGGAAATTTTCGAACACAATCGATTAAACAAAGCCCAGAATGGTAAATGTTCTATTCAAAAGATGAATATGAAGTTATATAAAACTACGGATAGTGCCACAAATCAAACACTGTCTATTAGAAAAAGACCATAAAAGCAAATTTTCTGTTCATAAGTTGCATACAAAATTGTATGAGACTTGAAAGATATTGTAGGAGATTTATCTCGGTATAGTTAAAACCACAGTATTAAAAATGATATTACTGCGAGTTGAACAACTTCTAAAAATATCTAACTATTGCCATTAAAAAACTACTTAGAATTAGAAGTAATAATCTGAATAGGTCAAAGACAAACTATCTGAGAGAAAAATAAGAAATAAAATAATTAATAATCAGTTAAAAAAAAAGAGGAAAACAAAGAAATCCGAGAATTAAAAAAATAAATAAATATTTATACCAGTGCTCACTAGTTAATAAAATACAAAAATACTCCCGAATAAATCTTAATGATTTCAGAAATCTTCAAAATATATGCATATGCACTGAAAAATAACGAGAAATCAGGAGTGATTAATATATAAATTAGGTAATTACTGGCATAACTAGTTTCGGAATCTCGTGTTAAAAATGTCAAAAATGCAAATATATCGTACAGAAAAAAATTATCTCTCTCTCTTGCCGAATATTTTTGATACTTGGGGCATGTTATATTGGTATGTATTAAATGGTTTATTTCATGCGTTTCATTTGATTATTAAGCCAAAGCAAAATTGCTACAAATTTAACGGCAAGGAATATATTTATGCATTTTTTCAAGGGCTTATACATTTTTAACTTTTGCATGCATGAAACTCCAATGTGATGCAAACGTAGCGAATGCATAAAACAGTTATTTCTGCTTGAACGATTTCAAAATTGATATTTACGTCGACCGGCCAGCAATGCCTTCAAGGTAAATGAGGATATTGACGAGCGGTAAATTATAAAGGATTGGAAAAAGTGCTTTGAAGATTTTCTGCCTACAAATAAATATATCTTCAATAAACGAAATAAAAAAAATATTTTCATGATGAACACAATTTATAGGTGACTAAATCTCGATACAGATAGAACCAGAATATTAAAAACGATAGAGCTTTGGAACAACTTTTAAAAATGTCTAAATTGCCATAAAAAACTACTTAGAATTAATGATTTGAATAGGTAAAAGACAAACTATCTGAAAGAAAACTTAGCAATTAAAGTATTGATATTCTGTTAAAAAAAGAGAAAAACAAAGATATCCGAGAGTTAAAAAACAAAATAAACATTTGTAACAGAACTCGATATTTAATAATATACAAAAATGCTTGCGAAGAAATCTTAATGATTCCAGAAATTTTGAAGATATATGCATATGCACAGAAAAATAACGAGAAATCAGGAGTGATTAATACATAAATAAGTTAATTACTGACATACCTAGTTACAGAAAAAAGTCAAAAATGCAAATATATCGTGCAGGAAAAAATTTATCTCTCTCTTAACGAATATTTTGTGATACTTGTGGTGTATATTATTAAGTAGTTTATTTCTTACGATTCATTTGATTCTTAAACCAAAGCAAAATTGCTACAAATTTAACTGCAGAAATATATTTATGCATTTTTCCAAAGGTTTATACATTTTTAGCTTTTGCATGCATGAAAAATCCAATGTAACGCAAACGTAGCAATACGCATAAAATAGTTATTTCTGCTTGAACGATTTCAAAATTGATATTTACGTCGACCGGCCAGCAATGCCTTCAAGGTAAATGAGGATATTGACGAACGGTAAATTATAAAGGATTGGAAAAAGTGCTTTTGAAGATTTTCTGCTTTTTTTTCTGCCTAAAAATAAATATATCTTCAATAAACTAAATAAAAAAAAAATTTTCGTGATGAACACTATTTATAGGTGACTAAAATTTTTATTTAGAAATGATATAAAACTTTTTTATTTTACCACAAAAAAGTTTTAAAAAATGATGGAAGGCATATAATTCGAAATACCTTTGAGACATAAATTGAAATTCTAGGTAACACTCGATAAATAGCAAAAAAAAAAAAAAAATGATAGGGAGGAAAATTTTATAATACCCTTAGGAAATTTCTTCTTTTATTATTCTGCTATTTTTAACAAGTACAGAATTTGGAAATCATTTTAGAATTAAGCTTTTAAAGTCTTCTAAAAATTATGTTGAAAATGTTTTTGAAGATATTAACAGAAGATATTAACAGTCATTATTTTACTAAGTAAGATTACTACACTTTTCATTTTTTTATACTACACTTTTTCAAGCTATTTTAAATTTGCATATAAGCTTAATTTAATCTTGGTAAAATTCAAGTTTTTCAAATAGAAATTTTCACATTAAATTTGGACAGAATGTATTTTATACTAATTTATTTTCAGTATATATATATATAAAACGGAAATATTCAATGGCGACGAAGTGTGTATAAAGCATCTCGCTTTTCTAGATTTTCTCCCATATGATACGTTTCTCTTAAAGCTTTTCTGTTATCGCCCATACATGGTATATTCGTGACATAAGTAAGTAGAAAATGAAACCTTACCAATATTTAATATATATATAGGGTCATTATAAAAACATTTTTAGATGTTTGAGCCGCCAGTTATCATACCGTTCACCGTTCACAAAATTATGGTTTAAGGTATTTAGGTATGGGTATGTATTTAGGTAATTCGATCTCCATGGCAAAAATAATGCATTTGAAGGATACCTGTAGCACGAAAATCACTAGACAGACTAAGAAGAAAAGTGAAGACAGCCAATAAAAACAGAGAAGTGATAGAAATCAAACATTTTATTGTGCTTCATAAATTTTCCACGCGATCACCTTCACACACAATGATACCTTGCATGCTGCAGATAATGGACAGCACTGAAGCACATATAGTGCCATGGCAAGAGGAATCTTTTGAACCTGTCGTTTGATGGCATCCTTGAAAACAAGTGCAGTTTGCATATTAAAGGCTTACACTTTAGATTTCAGGTATATCTACTGCGAAATGCTCTATCTGATGTCGTGTGATTGCAAGATGGCACTCCCCAACTTGTGAGGTCTTCTGTCAAACGTTTCTTGACACAACAGTTTGGTGACAGAATTATATCCAGCCATTTCATGTTTCTATGAACGACAAGGACCCCATATCACTCCCAAGGATTTCTGACTCTGAGGATACTTGAAATCCAAAGTGTATGCTTCTAATCCTCAAACTGTATCTGATTTAAAAAAATACTATCAGACGTCCGATTCAGTAAATTTCTCTTACCATGGTTCGGCCTTCTGTGCTACATACCAATTGCCGCATGCAAAGTGCCATCGTGTGTGAAAGTCACGTGGAAAATTGTAAAACAAAATAAAATGTTTTGCTTTCTATTGCTTCTCTGTCTTTATTGATTATTTTCACTTTTTTTCTTAGTCTGTCTAGTGCCGGTGATTTTCGTGTTACAGATACCGTTCCAACTCTATTTATGGTTTTTAGCTGCGGAGATCACATTCTATAAAAAAAAAGTAGATGTTGCTTTTGAAATTTTCTAAATTTTGTTGAACAATTATTTTTCGTATGATTCTTGAATTCATACCACAAAATACCTTAAACCAAAATTTCATTCATATTATAACTAGGTACTCGTATATCGAGCAATTTTTTTTATAATCACCTTGCATATATATACACTGAAGTGACAAAAGTCATGGGATGCCTCTTAATATCGTGTCGGCCCTCCTTTCGCCCGGCGAAGTGCAGCAACTCGACGTGGCATGGACTCAACAAGTCGTTGGAAGTCTTCTGCAGGAATATTGAGCCATGCTGTCTCGATAGACGTCCATAATTGTGAAAGCGTTGATGGTGCAGGATTTTGGGCACGAACAGACCTCTCGATGATGTCCCATAAATGCTCGATGGGATTCATGTCGGGCAATCTAGGTGGCCAGATCATTCGTTGGAATTGTCCAGAATGTTCTTCAAACCAATCGCGAACAGTTGTGGCCCGGTGACATGGCGCATTGTCATCCATAAAAATCCCATCGTTGTTTGGGTACATGAAGTCCATGAATGGCTGCAAGTGATCTCCAAGTAGCTGAACATAAGCATTTCCAGTCAATGTTCGGTCCAGTCGCACCAGAAAACCAAGTCCATGCCATGAAAAAACAGCCCACACCATTACGGAGCCACCACCAGCTTGAACAGTGCCTTGCTGACAGTTTGGGTCCAAGGCTTCGTGGGGTCTGCGCCACACTCGAACCCTACCATCAGCTCTTACCAACTGAAATCGTGACTCATCGGACCAGGCCACGGTTTTCCATTCATCTAGGGACCAACCGATATGCTCACGTGCCCACGAGAGTCGCTGAAAGCGATGTCGTTCTGTCAGGAAAGGCACTCGAGTCGGTCTTCTGCTGGAATAGCCCAAGAAAGCCAAATTTCTCCGCACAGTTCTAACAGACAAGTCCCTTGTACGTCTCACATTGATTTCTGCGGTTATTTGACGCAGTGTTGCTTGTCTGTTAGAATTTACGACTCTTTGCAGACGTCGCCGGTCTCGGTCGTTAAGTGCAGGCGGTCGACCACTGCGCTGTCCATGGTGGGATGTTATGCCTGAAATTTCATACTCTCGGCACACTCTTGACACAGTGGATCTGGGAATGTTGAATTCCTAACGATTTCGAAATGGCATGACCCATGCGTCTAGCTCCAACTAACATTCCGCGTTCAAAGTCTGTTAATTCCCGTCGTGCCGTCATCATCACGTCAAAACCTCTTCACATGAATAACTTGAACAGAAATGAAAGCTCTGCGAAAGCACTGCGCATTTATACCTGTTCTACGCGATGCTACTGCCATCTGAAAATTTGCATATTGCTATCTCATGACTTTTGTCACTTCAGTGTATATATACACATATAACATTATAATACACACTTTGTATCAATAGTACATTGTTAAAAAAAATTTTAAGTCAGCATTTTATGTAAATACCAATGCTTCAAAAGCAACGATAAATCCTTTTTCCTCTTATGTCCAAAAGAAAAAGCCTTAAATCCATAGATAAAATAAATTCCCACACAGCTATGCTTTGTACTTCCAGAAAATCATCAAGTATATCTGATATTGCCGTTTCTAAAATAGATTTTTAAAAATGGTCATTGGATTGTCATTAATTTCAATGTAAACCACTGACGGTAGAGCAATCCGTTATTCTTGTTGATATTTTATTATAAGTCTACGAACTCGAGGGGAGGGTCTATTTTTTCTTGAAAATCTTTGATGATTTTTCATCCTCTTCTTCGAAACACATCGTTTTTCATGTCAAGAAATATGAGTCTTATTCCTTTAAGGCAGGTCTTCTTCGTAACATTGCTAAAAATAGAAAGTTTGCCTTTGGATATTAGCAGATGGATGGTTGAATAATCGATGAAAACGAAACAATGAAAATATCCAAATAGATTACAAAAAAATCGTTATTTTGGATAAGCAACTTTAATGTATGGACATAAAAATTTTGTTATTTTGTAATATTTAATACAATTTCAACAACGTCGAAAAAATATGCACTTGATTGGAAATAGGTGCAACTATAAAATTGTGTTTTTAATTTTTTAATTAATTTGAATATTAATGTTTTCATTTCCATTATATGATATTTAATAACTCTTAATTCAAATTGTTTAGAAATTAATGCCATTCTGATCATCTAAAAATATCCAAGAGGCAAAGTTCCCAACTTAAGAATACGATATGGAAAACCTAGAACTAAAAGCTCCTATGTCTATACAAAAAAGGAATATGGTAAATGCTTGTGTCAGAAAGGCCTTTTCTTTGGAACTCGATGAAGTGGAGGAATGTGAACCTCCAGACACAACTTGGAGAATGTTCATTAAAAACAGTGGCAGTGAAGTGTGGGTGCAGTCTAGCACCCTCTCCCTATAAAACACCATAGGTAAATGATTAGTATTCTATTTTTCTTCATTCAAATTTCTCAGGACAAAATGCCTGGTATTCGAATTCATCAACAAGATTTAATTAACTGTAAGAAATTTTCTAGAACATTTTTTTCATTTTCAAAAATGGAAGGACACTGATAGCAAATACTTGGATAAGATAAATATCGCAGCAGTCTGGAAAGTTTTATTAATAACACTTTCTAGAAACAGTTTTGCAGTTAGGACAACTATAGTTGTTTTGTAAAAAAATCTGTTTAATTTATTCAGTTCTTCGTTCATTGGTAACGAATCCACTACATCATGTGATGAAATAAATCCCTGCTTTCAAAAAATAGGACACTTAGTGTAGATTGTGACAACATTGTACGAGCATCTCGCATCGGAAGTCAGATTGACGGGCGGGAATCAATCAATTTTAGTCCATACGACACATATAGAACATCCATGAGTGGGTAACTATCCTCAGAAGGCAAATAAACCTTCCACCGGATCGTGAAATACTAAATCAAATGCAAATTCATTGGTGTGGAAATATATATCTATCTAAAGATTTAACAAAGGGCTATAGCTTCATATGCTAGAATAAGCAAGATAAATTTTAAGTCTTTCGTTGAACTGTAGGAGAAAAGGAGAAGGATACGAAATCCTTAGATTACATACCTGTAGGTATTTACTCAAAATTGTGACAAAATGTAGATGTAACACGTTCCTCTTGGTTCAATGGGCAGCATTGTATCTGCTCCATGTCTTTACAGTTCCGGTTGTGAATGAATTAAATTATACTCCGAAATAAATTATACTATTCGAAAATTATAAGGTTAATTTCATAATATAAAAGACAACTAAAACAAATAAAATTAAAAATATCCAGAAACGGATGAAGCTTAACGAAAACGAAACATTAAAAAATAAATAAAAAATAAATAAAAATAGTAAATCTAAAATAGTAAAACACAAAATAATCAACGATAGTAGCTATCAAGGTTGCAGCCATTACATGAATATGGCATTTCAATTTTTCATTACGTATTACGCATAATCTTGCATTTTCTATGTTAAGCATGAAGTTTTAGACATCAAGATAACAATTGAGGATTATTTTTTTTTGTATTTAAGCAACTTTAATTCACCTTTAAAAGAAAAGTTCTTAAAATGCTCAGAAACAGAAAATTACGATTCAGTTTACCGACTTGAAGTCCAAGTGCACTCCTGTGTCATAAAAGTAAATTTAATAGCTCCCTAGATCCGTTTAGTGGAAATCGTGTTTCGTAATAAAATAAGTTCTGCTTAATAATTAAGTCCCGCAAGTGCAGTTAAAGTAATAGGTAATGACTTGAATAAACAAACACATAAACTTCCGAAGACAAGAGAGTCATTAAAATTCATTATTAACTTGCATTTAACAAACATTTCTGGAGAATAAACATTTTTTTAAATAATCATTCGAAAGTTATAATGCAATTATGTAATTTACGTGCTCTACATTTCCATTAGATTTCTAGATTAAATTATTTACTTTATTATAACAAAGGATTTATATAAACCCCATTGTTATTCATTCGTTTAAAATAATTAATTTATTTAAAATTGTTCCGTAATTATCCTTTGTCTCGGTTATATTAATCTTCTCTAAATTGGAATATTTATCAATTAAATAATTGAAAATCTAATAATGACTCATTCATAAATGAACATCTTGAAGTGTATAATAATTAAAACCATTGTGACTAAGCATGAAATAATAAGCATTACATAGTCATTAGTAATACTTATTTCATCAATATCAATTAATTTTCTTCTCACATATTCATTTTACTAATATATAAATATATTCAAACTTTAAATGCAAAATAATGTATATAAATTGAGGTTTATAAACTAATTTCATTTATATATTTTGGCATAATCTTTATTGATTAATTGGAAATATAATGATGATTAGTAAGATAATACTTATTACTAATGTTGACTATTAGTCGCGACATGATTATTAAAATTGTAGCAATGAGCAGTTATGAAAAATAATAAAAATTGTCGAATAGTTTTCTTCTTATATAAATAAATGTTCTTTATATTCTAAAACCTTCTTGTAACAGAAACTTGAAGATTGATGGCAAGTCTGACAGTCTGTAAAAGTGGCTCGCATCGACAGTCAGTGCCTGGTAGGAGTTTTCTGAATTTTCTTCCTTATGAAGACAAGAAGTTTTCTTCTTTTTGAGAGGCATTTACCCCTACAAGTCCTTCCGAAAGTCAATTTTTGCCTTCATCACCCGTCGGTGTTTGCTAATGGTATACATAAAGGATACTCGAAGCCAATAGAGAAAAAATTGCAACAAAAAAGATAGTACAATAAAAAAAAAAGCCTTTTACAATCTTCATAATACAACAATCTTTTTGCAACTTATTATAGACATAGAATGATCAGAATAACCTCCTGTCTTACAAAATTAGAAGATTCTTGGTGATTTTCAGATCTAGGAATCGAATTAGCAAATTTATTAGTTCCCTGTCTTAATCATATCTTTGCCGACAAATCTATTAGTATATCAATGAAGTTTGTCGCAATTATGCATTATTACAAAATCATACCTAATTACATTCGATTTCACAAGTGGATTACAGATGTTGTCTAGATATCTTTAAGCATTCAGAAATCTTCTAATCTGTGAAAATCAATATGTACATTCATTCATTCAAAAGATAATCATTATACTATAATTAAAAAATTAAAAATAAATTCCTTCTCTTTATTTTAATATTATTATATTAGTTACTTCTGCTCTTCATTAGAGCACGGCATAAATCCTTTTCTATCGCAATACAAACGATAGTATATGACGCATTAGTGTGCAAGAGAGAAACGGTTCAATTCCCATTGGTTGCGGTGCGTTAAAATTATTGGTTTGAAAAAACTATTAAACTCGATGGCAATTGATTCAATGTCTCGCCAACACATTTTAACTATTTTATTATAATTTTCATGTTCTATCATATGACTCGTTTTTTGCTGCATAAAATAAGCTCAGCAGCCGAATCGTTTCTTTTTCTCTCTGTTTTATACCTTACCGATTCTAAGAAAAAAATTTCATATACTTCAAGTTATCGGAATACGTCGCTAGAAGTGTCTTTGTCTTAAATCCAGTCATTTAATGCGCAGAAATAACATGGTTTGTAGCATCCTGAGGGTACATATTCCTTGATAAAGTAATTCTCAGGATGTTTCTTTCAGATTTTACATATTTCATGAACAACATGCTTCACATTTTGTTATACCCCATGTAGGTCTGAATTAGAATACCCTCACTATAGCCCATGCATGTCGTAAAAGGCGACTAAAATGGCGACTAGTGCCCGAGGGTATAGCCCTGTGGGGTAAAGTACACTTTTCCCTTTGGGTGCGCCCTGTCTTTGTGCAGCAAGGTCAAAGACAAAAGATGCTGCAATGTTTACCCTTTGTCAGGATCACACGGGTTCATAGATTTGGTCTAAATGTAGCTGTCGACCAAGGGGGATAAGAAACACTTTGTTAATGTATTGTGTGTGTGTGTGTGTGTCAATGCAGGTCTTGCCGTTCAATCTCTTGTTATTTGGGCTTTTCTAATGATTTTTAGATTCTTTGCTATAGCTATTGCGCACTGTAGAAGCACTTCAGGGGTTCTGTATTGCAAAGTTTATAATGGTTTTGTTACACAAATTACGTGAAAAACATACTTTTATCGCTTTAGTTGTGCAAATTGGTAGTGTTTCTAGTTCATACCTTGTCATTTCACCCTTTTGTGCTCATGTGTTGTGTTCTATATATATGATGTGTGTGTGTGTGTGTGTGCAACAATATTTTTGAGTTCATTTTATAACTTTTTCATGACGTAAATCAGTCTTTTTAATATTATAACAATAAGCCATTATTTAACTTCGTACATGTGCACGTACACTTTTACAAAAGAAATTTACATGCTAATCATGTATTGTAAGATTGATACATTTTTTCTCTCCCTTATTTTAACGCTTAAAAATAATGGCTATTCCTAGAACCTTTACATTTTTCAAAATAATTAGTAAATTGTTCCTTTAAATCCCTTCCTAGATAAAAAAAAATTTTTAATAATGCTGCAAAATCTCACTTGAGAATTAAAACAATTAAGTTTCCAAAGGTTAATGGAACTTCATTCAGTTAGTAGGGGGGAAAATATGGTGATTTAAATAGCATTCATAAATGTTTTTCATACCTTTGTGGAATAAATTTTAAACTTACTGTAAAAAGCCAAACAGATAAGGCATACATTTTTATTTCATTTTCAACAATTAATTTATAAAATATTTTTTACAGTTACTCATTATATAATTGTCTTGATTTAAAATTAAAAAGTATATTTGCGAATAAACAGTTTTCGCTTATTTGACATTAATTTGCATTGTATTAAAACAATACAGTGGATTTTAATAAATATTTCACTGTTAAGATGGTAGAAGAATAAATAATAAAAACATTGTTTTGAAATATGCAGCAAAAATTCTTAATAGAAAAAGATATAATTTCTAAATTGTTATTCGAAGATTGACTACATTTTTTCATTAAAGGTAGAAATTGAAAGTAATGAAATAAATTATTAAAGATAAGGTAATGAAGTATATATCAAATTTCCAAAAGATTACATTTTATTCATTAAATAGTTATATATTATTTTCATATTTCATATTAATAAAAACAAAATATCTCGCCATTAGATATTTCAATGAACCTACTATTCATATCCCCTTTTATACTTTTTTTTTTCCTTTTAACATACACTGTTGTTTCTCAGTTAGTAGATTTAATGGTTTTTAGCAAATTAGAAGCACGATTTATTCACAAAAAGAATAATTGTTGATTGGAAGAAGTAAAATAAAGCATCAAAAGATTAATAAATCAATTATTCAGTATAATCTTAATTGCACTAACATAAAAAAAAAAAATCAGATACAGTAATAGATGTAAAAGTTTGAAACAAAAGTTGTAAAAGTATTTTTCTGAATGATGGAGAATTTTTGAATAAGAGACTTTCGGTTTTCAAAAAAATATCTTGTGCCAGGCTTGTAGTTCGTTTCTGAAACCTTCGCTAAATGTCTCGTCAACAATGCCAAATATGTCGCCAAAATTTCCAATTTTGTTACCACCAAGTTTTAAGAATCTTGTACTGTTTTTCTTATCATTTAAGCTTTTCGTCGTTTCTGGAATCTTCACCAAATATTTTGACAACATCGCCAAATATCTTAACAGCATCGCCAAATATCTTAACAGCATCGCCAAATAACAACTTCGCCGAATAACAGCATCGCCAAATATCTCATTAAAATCGTCATTTTCGCTAAATCTCCTGCTTAATACAATGAATAGTGTGCTCAATTTAACGAAACAATAGATTTTTTTATAGTAAAAACTCAATTCATTTAAAATATAAACAATAAATAATGATAAAAAATGCCAATTGTTAATATTTTTGTGTAACAAGAATCTATATATCTACCAACGGCCGTACCATGCTGAATATACCGGTTCTCGTTAGATCACCGAAGTTAAGCATCATTGGGCGCGGTCAGTACTTGGGTGGGTGACCACCTGGGAACACTGCGTGCCGTTGGCAAATTTGGGACCTGAATGGCCGAGTGTCTAGCGCTCTGGCGCTCGGTGCCACAGGTTTCGGGTTCGAATCCGAGCAGCGGTGCCATGGATGTTTGTAGTGGTTCGGAATCCACTTTAAGCCGTAGGTCCCGGTCTTCTATGACTGTAAGAGAGTCACGGAGCAAAAGTCAGGCTTCTACCTACGGATGCTCCATCACAACAGAAGCTGCTTCCTTCCCCTTCAATCATGAGTCCATATGGGCTCGTGGGCTTGGCCAGCCAAGTGGGATAAGAAACAACAACAACAAACACATATATATAGATTCTTGTACATTCCAAAATATCTACAACAGAAATTTTGGATCCCATTCTAGTTTTAAATACCATAATTTCGAAACTTAATGCAACGACAACTGAATACATTGTCTGGCTTGAACAAATATTTAAACTATTCTAAATCAAACAAAATAAGTTACTATTCCTTATTTACAACAGAAGGCTTCCTTATATAGTTATCCTGAATCTGAAAAGCTACTAAATCTAATTGGATTAAAAGACACTTCAAAGGCTACTTCGGATTGTTTGCAAGACGGAGAAATTTCTTTTCTTTTGTGCAGCTAGATCAGGACTGGAATTCTCTTTTATGTTGACAGAAAATGGAGGAAAGAGTTTAACAAGACAATTTTTACAAAATACTCGTATATTCCTTACAGATCTAGTTAAATAGAGAGATTGATTATACATTGCTAACTAAACAAATTGATTATTCTGAATTAACATTTTAAAATCAAACAGTGGTACAAATGTATTACAAAGCAATTTCGACGTTTAAGCACTATCTTAAACAATTTTGATGTGGTACATATAAGACAGATCATTATTAAGCATTTTGAATTTTAATCAATAATGTATAATTCTATTTTCGACCACAATTTGTTAATTTTATTCCTTATTTAATTGAATGTTTCTAAGAATATTAAAATATATTGGCATAATTCATATAATTCATCATTAAAATAGTGAATTACTAAATTATCAACAATGTTATGTACGCTTTATAAATTATTGTAGTAAAGTAACTGAAAACAAGTAATATAAAAAATAAAAAAATTTAAAGTCAATTCCTACTTTTTTTTCACTATATTGCAGAAAAGTCCTTTACAAATAAAGTTGAAATTTTCCTCTTACATTTGGCGCCATCTATTATTAGATTCAAGCAACTTAAATTTAAAAAAAAACTAAAATTAATTAATTAAATTTAATTAAAGAATTAATATTTGAAAGAGCTATATTAACATCAAGTGTCATCCACTACAAGTTTAAAAAATGTATTAGAACTTGAGTGGAGGAATAAAAATATTTTATAAACGATTAAAAAATTGAACAAGATATATATAAGGACAGTGTGGACTAATAACAGAAATTTAATAAAATCAATACCTCTGTTCACTATTTCATCGCAAATAAAATAAAAGTTTATTCTTTTCATAAATATTCCTTTTACAGCCTCATTCCCCCCCCCTTTTTTTTTTTTTTTTAAATGCAAATATTTATAAAAGTCAACAACGTATTAAGAAGTATTGTGTTGCTCAATCATTTTTACAATTTATTATTTTTTGTTCTGTTAAACTTGTATGTTAACAGTTTAAATCAATATTATTAAGAAAAATTATCTTAATTTTTCCCACGGTGTTTTTATGTGATAGCAGCTATTTTTCAGTCACGTCACAAGCACATAATAACGTATAATTTCACTGCTCACACTATTTTTCCGAAAATATTTCTTCAAAATAAATTTTTAAATCAAAGTTTTATACTAAAATCCCTAATAAACTGTTCTGTCCCTGATAATTGTAATAATATTCGGAGAACTAAACAGGGAAAATATATTTTTAAGGTTTGAATTTTTTGTAGGAATTAGATATCGATCAATATTTTGAGTTAAATTTTGAGAGTCGTAACACATCACTCAATAAGTTTCCGGTCTACCCAAAAAAAAACAATTTTTTTTATAGAAATTCGACTTATTCGTCAGCATACTCTCCTTCAAGAGTGATGCATTCATTCCAACTTTCTCTAACTTTTTTTTTAAAGAACGATTTTTCTTTGCTTTCAAAACAGACCTCAGTTTCGGCAATCACTTCTTCATTTGAGCCAATTTTCTATGATGGGGCTCGACAAAATGTTGATGTTTCTTGACAAATTTCTTAGATGTTTACATACATCAAAAATCTCTTTGATGTCTGCAAAAAGCCAATAGTCGCTGGGGGCCAGATCTGGAGAGTACGGTGGAGGAGGAAGCAATTTGAAGTTTAATTCATTCAATTCAAGCTTCGTTTTCATTGACTTGACATGGGGCATTGTCATAGTGAAACAGCACTTTTTTCTTTTGCATGGGAGGTCGTTTTTTTTTCTGGATTTCTACCTATTATCGATCCAATAATGCTGTGTAATATTCGCTATTGATAGTTTTATTTTTTGCAAGAGAGTCGATGAACAAAATGACATGCGAGTCCCAAAATAAGAATGTCATAACCTTGCCAGCTGACTTTTGAGTTTTTGGTCGCTTTGGACGAATTTCTCCGGTTACTGTCTACTCAGCTGACAATCTTTTTGACTTAGGTGTGTAGTTATGGATCCATGTTTCCTCCATTATCACGAAAGAAATCCTTTTTTATCTCACTTGAACAGCTTCAAAACGCGCACCGAATAGTCGACGCGTTGTTGTTTTCGGTCCGGTCTGAGAAAACGCGGCTCCTACTTCGAAAGCAACTTAACAAATGGGCTGAAATGTAAGTAGGCTGACACATAGATGGCGCTACTAGTATTAAATCCATATGATTTTTAGTTAGCCCTAAACTTCAAAAGACACGTGTATACATTTGACAGCTGTTGCACTATTAGTATGTGAGTTATTTGAAAAAATTGGATTTTTAGTGAAGTTATAGCATTTTTAGTGTTCATCACGCGCAGTCCACTCGGCTGACTGTCTATTGGATTCCGGTGTGAAATGATGGAGCCATGTTTCATCCATTATCACATATAGACGCAAAAATTCGGGTTTATTACGATTGAACAGCTCCAAACACTGCTTAGAATCATCAATTCGTTGTTGTTTTCGATTCGTTGTCGATTGTGAGCTCACCCACTTCGAACAGAGCTTTAGCATATCCAAATATTCATTCACGATATGTCCAACACGTTCCTTTGATATCTTTAGGGTCTCAGCTATCTCAATCAACTTCACTTTACGGTTATCAGAAATTATTTTGTGGACTTTTTTTAAGTTTTCGTCGGTAACAGCCTCTTTGGGGCATCCACTGCGTGCATTGGCCTCGGTGCTCATTTCGCCTCGTTTAAATTTAGCAAACCACTTCTCTACGGTTGATTTTCCTGGTGCAAAGTCCGAATAATGTTTATCAAGCCAAGCATTGGCTTCAATAGTATTTTTTTTGGCCAAAAAGAAATGCTTTATTAACACACGAAATTTCTTTTTATCCAATTTTTTCAAACTAACAAAAGTTGCTTCACTAAAAATATAACTCACATACTAATAGTACAACAGCTGTCAAATTTATACAAGTCTTTCAAGTGTCTTTTGAAGGTTAGGGCTAACTAAAAAAATATGGATTTAATACTAGTAGCGCCATCTATGTGTCAGCCTACTGAACCTTCAGCCCATCTGTTTCTCAAAATTTCGTGTAAAATTGTAAACACACTATCTTATGGTATCTTTAAGGTGTCATCTATCTCATGCAACTTCACTTTACGTTCTTTCAAAACTATTTTGTGGACTTTTTTAATGTTTTCCGGAACAACTGCCGTATTTGGGTGACCAGAGAGTTCAGCAGCATCGGTGTTTATTAGTGATATGTTATATATTTTTCCTATAATACCTCAAAAATTGAAATTTTTTCAATGCCAAATATATCTGATAGTTACGGATTAAAATTATGAAAAATGCACACATTAAAATATTTTGTTGTAGATATCTGCTGTATAACTGTTGAGTTTGAAGTGAAATTCAAGGAATATAAGGGGGTGAGCAACAAGAATTTAAATTATTTACGAAACATTCAAAATTATGCAATTTTTCTTCCATTTTAATAGCTTAATTTTTTAACAATTTAAAAATGATTAACAAATATGATGGTCCTCACAAACACATCCAAACAAAGCAAAATTACTTCATTCTGATAAATTTTACTGAACATCTTTGGAAATTTTAACTTGTCTTTTCCAAAGGTCATTTTCATCAATAGGTTTCTTTTAATTCGGGCAATAAAAAATGTAATTAAATGTTATCTCATCGATCAAAAAAATTAATTATTTAAAAAAAATACTTTAATCAAAAACAAATTATAATTATAAATTAACTAAAAATTGTAATTATATAAGTTGTTATGACGTTTTTTTTTAATTCAATAAATATTTACTTACGGGAAATTAATAGTTAAAATTTAAATAATAATAATATTTTAATCATTTACATAAGTTATCAAAAAAATTAATCGTTTTAAAAAAAATATTTAATCACAAAAATTGTTATTGTAAATTAAATGTTACAATGCATTTTTAAATGCAATGCATAATTTATGCATTTTTGGGGTTTCGGTAAATATTTACTTACAGGTAAATAATAGTTAAAGTTTAAATAATAATAATAATATTTTAATCATTCACTTATGTATAAAAAAAATGTTAATTATTTTTTTTTTAAACTGCTTTAATTAAAAAAAATATTGTTATAACTTACATGTTAAAATGCATTTTTTTAGATTCTGTAAATATTTACCTATGTTTAAATAGTAATTAAAATTTAAATAATAAAAATATTTAATATAATAATTTATTAATAATTAATATAATAATTTACTTTGTTATCAAAAAAGATTAATTTATACGATATCATTCTCACTAATTTTAAGCGTGAACCTTCAAAATTATGTATTTTAAAGTTTTGAATAATAAAGAAATACTGCAAAGCGTTATTTAAGTTACAATTAATGAAATTAGTTTGATATTACACACACAAAAAAAAGTGTGATTCAGAAATACTGTATCATTTGAAAAAAAATATATCCAAATATATTATAAATTTTGACATTAAATAATTTTTAATAGAAGTCAATCTTAATTTTAGAAAATTGTATAGGATCCATAAATTTTAGCAAAACATATTTTCATTTACCAAACAATAAATTTTTGATAAAAATATTATGAATTAAGCCTCGATTACATTCAACACTACGTAAACTTGTAATACATTTTAGAAATGAAAAAAAATCGATTCTGTTTTGTGAAGGAAAAAAAAGAACATTTTAATCGAACAGAAAAAATTGCTTAGGAGATTCTCTTACTTCCGAATCTTACTAACATAAAGAAGATAAAATAGATAAATATTTCTTTAGAAAATTGTTGGTTGCATTCTACATCACAAAATGAAATGAATTGTGTATTTTTTTTTCACCTACATAATTTGATATAGCGTTTCATTTCACTATCGTAATCGATGTCAGAGAATTCAATTTTAAATTTTTCGTTTATATCTATATATTGAAAAGTCTCTGCCTATACTAGATCTATAACGGCTCTAGAAAAGGGCCATTTTCAAGATCATGAGAAAACACTTTAATTTTCATTTACAAACACTATACATACAAATACAGAAATATGGATTGTTACGATTTATTATTTACAAAAAAAATGAAAATCAAAGATTTAAATTTCATTCACAAATACACGATTAAATCACAAGTACAGTTCACTCCAAGGAAAGAGATTTTCAGAGTTTTCGAATCTACGTCGATTCTAAAAATACGTCATCTGCGGCAGACCTTAATTATCACACGGCTTGATACATGAAACCACAAGGGGCTCACCTTGAAAACAGGCCGTTCAATCACTTTCAGAAAAAGAGAAAAACAACACTTTTTGTCTTCTCGTCACAGAACACTCTTTTTCCTTCTCCAAAAACTTCTCTTTAAGACAATTCATCAAGAGGGGTGGGGATGAGCTTCCCTCACTTCTAATTGGAGTAGACATTTCTCAGCTCGTGGTCTATCACCAATCACGATGGAACAATTCATGGAATAGTTCATATTCAAAATTGACATGTGAAGGTTGCACAGGCTATCTCATTATACATGACACTGAATATCTGCTATCAGATTTGAGTGACAGGCTGTTCTCATTAGTACAAAACTCTAATTGCATGTAATTAAACTCTAATTGCCACAATACTGATCATCTGCTATCAAATTTGAGTGATGGGTTGTTATTATATGCTTATCAAATAACATACATTTCTCTCTCCTGGGAAGGAAATGCCAAAACTCTTCCCATGAGAAGATATATATATATATATATTTATATATATTAGCATTTTTTTATAAATAACTAGAACTATTGCCCAAAATGAAGGTTAAGCAATTATTATATTCTTAACCAAAAAATAAAACACTATTAAAATTTTCAAGATGTATAGCATGCAAATTCATTTAATTTTTTATTCAATTCCTACTATTAGTTCACACTCTCCCTATATATATCTTGTTCAAATTTTCAATCGTTAATAAAATACTTTTTATTCCATTACTCAAGTTCAAATACATTTTTTGAACTTGTAATGGATGATACTTAATGTTAATACAGTTTTTTCAAATATTCATTTATTAATTAAATTTAATTAATTAATTGTAGTTTATTTTAGATTTAAGTTGCCTGCATCTACCAATAGATGGCGCCAGATGTAAGAGGAAAATTTCAACTTTATATATAAAGGACTTTCTACAATATAATGAAAAAAAAGTAGAAATTCACTTTAAAAAAAAATTATATTACTTGTTTACAGTAATATCTGATACAATTAAAATACATCTTAAGAAATAAATTTCTTTACTAGTTTGAAGATATGTTTCTAATATTTTGAATAATAGCTGTATTATTAATTCATATATAAAGATGTAACATTGCCTCCAATGATAGTTAAATGTGTGTCCATATTAATTAGTGAATTTTAAGCAGTAATTTTTATCAATATAATAATTAAATAGTTATATAATGGTAGTCATAGATTAGAAACTAGAAACTTTTTCTATTCTTGGTATGCTAGACGAATTCTATGAAAAATAAATAATACAAATATTTAAAATAATATATAAAGAGAAATAGAGTTCTAAAAATAATATAAATACAATACAATTAAATAAAATATGTAAATAGAGTTCTGTATATTTGTATTTATAGGGTCCTGATGGCCGAATGGCTAGCGCTCTGGCGTTCGGTACCACAGGTATCGGGTTCAAATCCCGGCTTTGCCCATGGGTGTTGTAGTGGTTCGGAATCCACTTTAAGCCGTAGGTCCCGGCCCTAATAGGATCGTAGAGTGTTGCGGGGCATTGTTACTCCGCGTCTGTAGCTTACCATCAAGTTACACGGGCCCCCTGGGTAATGCAAAGTGAGTAACGTCTGTGCATCGCTTGCCTTAAGGCATCCAAGACTGAGCTGTCTAAGTGTTTGCCAGCTGCATTAGAAAGAAAATATATATATATACACTACTGGCCATTAAAATTACTACACCAGGAAGAAATGCAGA
Organism: Caerostris darwini; assembly: GCA_021605075.1. Classification (NCBI taxonomy): domain Eukaryota; kingdom Metazoa; phylum Arthropoda; class Arachnida; order Araneae; family Araneidae; genus Caerostris; species Caerostris darwini. The sequence continues at coordinate 7,660 of BPLQ01008424.1, read as the reverse complement.
TAACAAAATGATTTTATTGGACAAATATATTATACTGGAAATAGAAAGTGATTAAATTTTCAAGAAATTTAGGTACATAGATCCTGAGAAATCAGTAACCAGAACAACCACTTACGGCAGTAATAACATGCGCCTGGGCATTGAGTCAAACAGAGATTGGATGGCATTTACAGGTACATATAGCCCATGCAGCTTCAACAGGATGCCACAGCTCATCAACCATAGCGACTAGCGTATGGTGACGAGTCAGTTGCTCGGCAACCATGGACAAGACGTTTTCTATTGAAGAGAGATCTGGTCAGCGTGCAGGCCAGAGCAACAGCCGAATATTTTCCCTATCAAGGAAGGTCCATACAATACCAATGTATATGTAATTGAGCCTGCTGGGTACAATTTTTTTTTCACCTGATGTGTTGAATGTTCTTTTTATATATAAAAACATTTTAATTACTATATCTCGTTAAATCTATGCAGACGAATCTAACATTTAATAAAAATAAATAAATATCATTTGAATTTTTTTCCGCTTTTTGTTAAAGGGGCAAAAAAGAAATTTAAAACTGATGAATTAATTTATAAAGATAATTCAATTAAATTTATAATATATAAAATAAATCTGCATTTGATACGATTTTCATATAAAAATGATAATAAACAATGTGAGAAAAAAAAGTTGCTTGAAAATAACTTAAAAAATAGACTTTTATTATTCGAATGTTATTTTTTTTCTTTTGATTAAACTGAGATCAAATTATAATTTTTAAACTGGTAAACACTCAATAGGTAATATTTTTATGAAACTCATTAGTTTCGATGATGCAATGTTTAAAGATTAAAAAATTCTCGTTACTAAAAAAGTCACTCAGAAGTCAGAAATGATGCTTGCATTTTTTTTTTTTTTTCTTTTGATGAATTGAAATTAATATTATTCCCAAAATCATTATTGTTTTTGAAATAAGTAAGTACTGAAATAAGTTCTTCTTAAGTAAAAATAAATGAATATGTGTATAAATTAAATAAATACGTATATTTTAGAGAATTTTAAAAATATATATTTTTTCTTTCAAAAAAATTGCTAAAAAAATATTTTTTTTAATAAGTTAAATAAATCTTTTATTCTAATTTCATGTTACTCAAAAGCATTGCGTTTTTCTTTAAAATGATTTTTTAAAAATCAAATCATTCTGTAAACGAATCTGATATCATATTTTAGAAAGTTTTTTATTTTATTTTATTTTATTTTATTTATTTTATTTTATTTTATTTATTTTATTTTATTTTTATTGTTTTTTTTTATTATTTATTTTATTTTTTTTTATTTATTTATTTATTTTTTTTTTTTTTTTTTTTTTTACCTTGGACCTTGTTCTTTCATTACGTTGGCTAAAAGAAAATTTTCGATTTGTCCATCTATAAAAACCAAATTACAACCTTAGCAACGGCTGTTTTTTTTTTTTTTTTTTAATTATTATTTAAAAAGTTTGAAAAATTGGTAAAATCTAAATAAGCGATCATTATTCCTAGGTCAGTTACGAATCTCTTTGATAGTCCAACTTATTCTTCTTTTATAAGAAATAATAACACTAAATTTTAACATAGTTTAATAATCGATGATAAATTTGATACTTAAGTCAGTTGATTATCAAAACATTTTATCAAATTGAAATCAAATTGGGCACATTTACTTTAATTTCCCTTTAAACGTGTGGTTTTTGTGTGATATTTAATTTAAATAACAATGACAGCCCAAAACCCCAATTTTGCACAAATAAGAAGTTAAAATTGGCGTGCCTGTCAACGAATCCTGCTCAGACATGTAAACAAGCTGTATTTACAACTTGTATGACACCCTTTTATATTTTTGTGTCAACCTTTTATATTTTTGTTTAATCTTAAATTCTTTATTTTTATTTTATTTTATATAAAACTTTTTACTTTAATCTTTTATTTTTTGGGCATCGTCAACGGACTCCTAATTGTACCGAGCTTTAGCTTTTTCGATCTCCTGCTTTAATTGTTATGAAGCAGGAGGTGTTTTTCTTAACTTTAATCCCTTTATTTTCCTTATTCATTATTATTCATAAATTTTAAGCAACCCCATTTTGTGCTAATGTTTAAATTAAATTAAGATGTGGAAGTATTGTGGCTCATAAAGCCACCTAGGAACTCCATAATCAGTACGCCCGTTGCCCGTTGCCCAAGTTAAAAATGAAATAAAATTTTCTGCTTCTCCTATTGCTTCGAAGTGAAGGGTCATAACATAGTTGGTTCATTGTATTGCAATTCACTAATCATTGCTTTAACTTCAAATAAGACGCAGACAAATAAAAAGTTAAAAATTAAACTCAAATTTTCTGCTTCTTCTATTACTTCGAACTGAAGAATCGCAACATAGTTGGTTCATTGTATTGGAATTCGCCAATCATTGCTGTAACTTCAAATAAGAAGTTGAAAATGAAATTTAAATTTTCTGCTTCTCCTATTACTTCGAACTGAAGAGTCACAGCACAGTTGGCTCATTCTACTACAATTCACTAATCATTACTGTAACTTCAAATAAGAAGAACATGAAATTCAAATTTTCTGCTTCTTCTATTACTTCGAAATGAAGGGTCATAACATAGTTGGTTCATTGTACTGTAATTCACTAATCATTGCTGTAACTTCAAATAAGAAGCAAACAAATAAGAAGTTGAAAATAAAATTCAAATTATCTGCTTCTCCTATTACTTCGAGCTGAAAAGTCACTACATAGTTGACTCATCGTATTGCGATTCACTAATCATTGCTGTAACCTGAAATGAAAAGCTAACAAGTAAGAAGTTGAAAAGGAAATTCAAATTATCTGCTTCTGCTATTAATTCGAAATGAAGAGCCACAACGTAGTTGGCTCATTGTATTACGATTCAAAAATCATTGTTGTAACTTCAACTAAGAAGCTGACAAATAAATTGAAAATGAAATCAGAATTTTCTGCTCTTCCCATTACTTCGAACTGAAGAGTCACAACATAATTGTCTCGTTGTATTCCGATTCACTGATCATTGCTGTGACTTCAAATAAAAAGCTAACAAATAAAAAGTTAAAAATTAAACTCAAATTATCTGCTTCTCTTATTATTATGAGCTGAAAAGTCACAACATAGTTAGCTCACTGTATTGCGATTCACTAATTGTTTCTGTAACTACTAAGTCATGATTGGATTTTCGTTTTATAATATATCTTAATTCTGCAAAGAGGAAAATATCATTTCGAATTATACTGTAGGGATTTCAGTTCAGTTCAAAAGAATCATAATTGTACATTGTTTATTTTATTTCAATTTAAACATACACAATTATTTTAACGTTATTCAATTTGCTTCTTCTGTCATATCGAACTGAAATCCCATCATAGCTGGCTCATTGTATTGTGATTCACCAATCAATGTTGTAACCAGCAGTCATGATTGGATGATTTTTTTTTAATAATGTATCGTTTAATACCTCAACGAGGAAATTATCACTTCCGAGATATACCGCTGTAAAATTGCGCTTAAATTCAAAGGATTGCAAAAGAATCAATTTTGTAAATGTGTATTTTATTTTGTAAACAATTCGCTTTTTTAAAAAAAAAAATCTGTGATTTTATTTTTAAAAAAATTCGTAAATCGTTGCTTCCCGTAATCTAAATTTCTTCAAGAATCCAGATTGGAAAAAAAAAATGTATAAAAAGAAAAAGAAAAGATGGCTTCCTTATCAGAACCCGCTATTTCCTGTGAAGCCTCAAATACTTTTGCGTCGCAAGTAATCCTATTCTGAAGCCCGGAACGCAACAAAATTACAGCAAAGGAAAAATATAGAAAGCGATGCGAGTGATTTTTTTTTTCTTTCTCTCGCTGCATTCAAAGCATTTAAATCCTATCTTGTCTGCGCAGTCATTCCCTGGAGAAAATGTCGATTCCTGGTGGAAATGTTTTTTCAACCGTGATCTCAGGGTTTTGATACCAAAGATTTTTTTTTTACCTCACCTATACTTAGTGGAAGTCAAAAAAAGAAAAAAAAACAGCTTGCCTCAAAGGAAGCTTCTTGCTATTGGAATATATAGGTGGGCAATGTATGTATTTTCGTTTCATTATTAGAAAGGCAAATGGATTTCATGTGTTATTAGAGAGTTTTTGCATACCGTATGTTAGTTGCCGTAGGACGTCCGTTAGCTTTTTCTCCCTAGCGCGCATGCGCAGTTTCCTATGAGCATGCGCGCTAGGGAGAAAAAGCTAACGGACGTCCTACGGCAACTAACATACGGTATGCAAAAACTCTCTATTAATTAATTATGTCGGTCAATGTCGCTAAGAAATTTAAGTTTTTGAATTTATTTATTATTTTATTTATTCGTATTTCATTTAGTAAGTCATGAATAATTATCACTGTGAGACAGTTGCCGCCTTTCTGTACATTAAATCCCTAAGGTTTTGAGTAATGTAGATGTGTATTGTTTAAGAGAGAACTTATGAAACTCCCTATTAGACTATACGATTAGTGATACAAGGTGCTCCCATACGCTGTTAACATTATCGTTACCGAAACTGCTAAGTTTATGAATTTAGTTATTATTTCTTTTACTCGTATTCCACCTAGTAAGTCATGCATAAATATATCTGCAGTGAAACTGTTACTGCCTTTCTATACCTAAAGTTTAGAATAATGTAAACGTGTGTTTAAGAGAAAAGCTGCAAACTCCCTATTAGGCTATTCGATTAGTCATACAAGATACTCACATACTCTATTAACATTATCGTCATCGAAGCTGCTCAGTTCTAATAGCAGGGACTGCTGACTGACATTTGCCTTCTTGTATGTTGGCTTTCTCTAATAAACACTAAAATTAGAATCAGATTTTCATTTTTTGTGATTTGTCCCTTTAAAGGCCCAATCCATTACCAGGCACTTTTACTTAAAGCAAAAATTTGAAAATAATACTCTTTTAAATCAATAAATCGCAAAAAAAGAAACCCTTTCTCGAATTTTAGTGATTACTCGAGCAGATCATCATTTTTTTTTTTTGTTCTAATGCAGCTGGCAAACACTTAGACACTTACCTTTGATGCCTTAAGGCAAGCGCTGCACAAACGTTACCCACTTAGCACTACCCAGGAGGTGCGTGTAGCTTGAAGATAAGCTACGGACGCGGAGCAACATTACCCCCGCAAAGCTCTAAGATCATGTTAGACCGAGACCTACGGTTTAAAGAGGATTCGAACCACTACACACAACCATGGCACCGCCGGGATTCGAACCCGAAACCTGTGGTATCGAGCGCCATCCACTCGGCCGTTCAGGACCCAGCAGGTCATCATACAAGAAGGCAAATGTCAGTCAGCAGTCATTGCTTTTACAACTAGGGGGCTCGGTAACGATTGTTAACGGAGTTTGTGAGCATCTTGCATCACTAATCGAATAGACTGATAGAAATTCATAGGGGATAACGCTCATAAACTATGGCGGGAATGGATGAAGATTCTCTGCCTTCGTTTTCCAGGCAGAATTCTTTTTTGTAACCACTGCGTTAAGAAACAAATAGACTCTATGACGTTTGTAACACTAGCACGTTATATGTGTAATAACACCGCTCTTCTCTTTCGGAATTCCAGATCTGCAACAAATTCGGTTTTGCTACATTAATCGCTATTAAACTTAGTTCCTCATATTGTAATAGCATTCACTTTTAATTGCTATATTTCTATAATTTATCGCTACCTTACGGCTCTCAGTTCTCTTCTGTGCAAGTGACCCATTTTAGTGATGTAATAAGCAGATTAAATATTCCGATTTCTAAGATTTTTGGTCAGTGATTATATTTATACTGTGTCTCGTAATTTTTTTGAAATTACGAGAATAATACATAAATATATATTTGAACATTGTTGGAGCTAATACATACTACAAATAACCATCCGAATGATGATAAAGAGAGGGAATGATTTTCCGAAAAAACTTTTTAGATAACTGTCCCGTAATGCTGGTCATACTTTTTCTTTTTTTTTTTTTTTGTTCTAATGCAGTTGGCAAACACTTTAGGCAGCTTGGTCTTGAATGCTTTAAGGCAAGCGCTGCACAGACGTTACTCACTTTGCATGACCCAGGGGGCGCGTGTAACTTGAAAATACGGACGCGGAGTAACAATGCCCCCGCAACGCTCTACGATCCTATTAGGACCGGGACTTACTGTTTAAAGGGGATTCCGAACCACTACAAACAACCATGGCACCGCCGGGACTCGAACCCGAAACCTGTGGTACCGAGCGCCAGAGCGCTGGCCATTCAGGCCCTGTTGGCTCATGGTGTAAAAAAAAAAAAAAAAAAAATAAAAAAAAAAAACGTAGAAAATTCTCGTAAGACATCCTGTCTGTCGATACAAAATGTTAAAACATTATTAACTAATGCAATAAAAAGGATGCAATTTTTTTTTTCATATAACATCTGATCACTAAATGCTTAATAAAAAATATGAATTGTAAAATGAATTGGAACAGAAAAATTAGCGAAGACATTAGTTCTTGTACTGTGTTTATAAAATCTCTGGGAGCCTTAATTTTATTCAAACAAAAAAATCGTTCAATCAAAATTGCTTATATTTAAATGATTTGTGATTTTCGATGCCACAATTACTGTATAACCATCAAAAAGGCTCACTTTCATTATCAGTAATGTTTATTTACTCATTTTTTATTTATTATTTATATTTATTTAATTAAAATTATCTATTTATTTTTATTTATTCAGTACCAATAACTAATTAATTTTTATTCCCATATCAAATTCATTTATGGCTTGGTTTCAATTTTTAGATTAAAAGAAATGCTTTTACGAATTTTAATTTGTAATGTGTGAACATATTTTATTGCTTATATCATCAACAGAGCTTGAATACAGCAGGGTTTACTGATAGTTAAATTAACTTTCCTAAACAATAGTTTCAGATAATTGAAAAAATAATGACTTTCTCCGTTCTATGTAGTACTATTATTTTTCAAATTTTAATGTAAATATCAGACATTTTACTATAAAAATCCCATTTATATTTAATATTACTATCCATATTAAATTCAGTATTATTATTTTACTGATAACAAAATTCTTTTGCCCACAAAATTTGATAACTTACAGAAAAAAAAAATATCTTTAACAAATACTCTAAAACTGTAAGCTTATAATTTAATAGAAAGAAAACAAAGATTATAAAAAAGTTGCAAGAATCTCTTGGAAAACAAAACATGTTTAATTGATGTTAAGTATTTTATCTTGTTAGTAAAAAATTTGGAATTAATAAAATCAGAATTGTTGAAACACAAAATTATTTCAGTAAACTATACTGGAAATCAAGTAAATTCAGTAAACAAAATTAAATATTTTTAATTCGCTGGTGTTTATACTTTTAATGATATTCATATGTTTTGCTGATATTTATACGTTTAATTCGCTTTTTTTGTTCGCTTCTGACGTGTATAAACATTTTTGAATTTTTTATACATTTTCAAAACAAGGAAATTAACAAAGACATAAACTGATATATAGCTGCGCCATAAAATAGATGTATTAGAATAATAATGGAAATCATGTGGCATTTTTAAACTGTAAATTTTATTTCCATGTCGGGACAAAAACGATAATATATAGAA
>BPLQ01008419.1:69076-125318 GCA_021605075.1 Caerostris darwini | reverse complement strand
AAATAAAGGCTTTTTTTTTTAGGAAAAAGGCACACTAATTAAACTTAATAATACCTAATAAACGAAATGCAGTGATACGCTAAATCTATTGTTTTTTAGTTAATATTAAACAATTGTCAGTTTTATGAGAACATTTACTTCCTGACAATACAAATAAAACTAACTTAACTTAATACTATAAACAATGTAATGAAAATATTTTATCTTATGTTACTATTTCATGTGTATGCTTCAGATAAGTCTTATCTTTTGAAGCAAAATTTTCTAGAAACATCACGAATTTTTAGCCGTCATTTCTGATACTTTTGATTTGTCACATAAGAAAACTTTTGTAATTTATTTAAAAATTATAAGAGTTCCATGTATCTTGCTTATCTATAGTTGTAGCTTTCGTTTAGTCAAATGCTTCGTTGAATAATGATAGTATTAAAGCTGATATTAAATTATTTCTGGTAAATTAAAATGTTCCCGTAAGAAAAAAATTTTAGTGAAACATTTTTTTTTATGTTTTATAGATTTTCAATATTTTGGGAGATAATTACATTAAGCACATAAACATGTGTGCGTAATGTTATGTTAAATACAGCACAATTTGCACAAGCAGTTTTATTTTTAAACGTTAATCAAATTTTCGTTTTATTAAACATGAAAAAAGTTTTACATGAGTAATGAAAGCGAATATCTAATAGATTTGCATAAAAATAACCGAATTTAACAAACAAAATTTAGAAAATAAATACCATTTACTTCCGAATATAAACCGATTCGTATATGAGCCGAGAATGCATTTTTTCTTCAAAAAATTGAACCAAAAATCAAAACACGTATATAAGCCGACATAAAAAATTTCCTGTAGCGTTCATTATTTACGGTTTTGTATTAATAGAGAGTTTTTGCATACCGTACTTTAAAAATACGATACTTTTTTCTCCCTAGCGCGCTTGCTCATAGGAAACATTATTACAGATACGCATGCTCAATTTCCTATGAGCATGTGCGCTAGAGAGAAAAAAAATACCGTATTTTTAAAGTACGGTATGCAAAAACTCTCCATTATTTCTGGTGTATGTTTTGGTACTTTTCCGTTAACCGGGCGCAAATTTCGCCAACATCAGATATTCGTTTTGGCGACGACGCAACAAACCAGCAGTATAAACAATATCGAAAATAAAGCAACATATTTTCATAAAAGAGGCAACTCATTTCATTTAAAAACTATTTTTTTTTATAAATTCAAATATATTAACTGAAGAAATAAAAATACATGTTGTATTTAGCGATAGTCGGCAGTTTATCACTTGCTCCAAGTTAGAAGAAAAATACTTACGGTTTTTTTTTTTGCGAGATGAGAGGGTTCGTGTATAACCTTTGTACTTTAATATTAAAAGAGTTCTAAAAATTCTCAGCTTGTGCACGGAAATATACGATAATTATTAATTAATTTTAATTAAATAAAAAATTACTTCTTTCTACCTGCAGACGTCATCTGTTGATAATTAATTAATTAATTAATTCGATCATTGATTATTAGATAATTTATTAATTAACTGATTTATTGTAGCAAATTTAAATTAAAATGTTGATTTTTGATTTATTTTCCAAATTAACCTATTATATTCTTTAAAGTAAATGAAAAAAAAAAAAAAATTAAAAAAGGCCCGTGGATTAAATTTAATTATTTTTTTTTTTTTATAAAATTTTACTTTTTTTCCCGCCCTTTCTTTTTTTTTTTTTTTTTTTTAATCTCAAACCTATAATTCTGCACATACTAGTACTTGTAATTTTAAAAATAATAATAAAATGTACCAAACCTAAAAAAATGTTTTATTTTCTGAAACCTCGCATAGGAGTGTTATTTCTGCTAATTAAATTATAAAAATGAAATATAATATATTTTCAAAAGACTAGAATTCATTGTATAAAATTTCAATAATATATTTTTTCAGGGTTTTTTTTTTCAGAAGATGAGCAGAATTATTTACTTAGATATACTATGGTGCAGGGATTATGTATTTTCTATGTATCTATTAATATATATGTTATTCTGTTCATGCATATTATCAGTAAATATCCCTTTCGTCTGCAAAAAAAAGCAAGAAAAATACCCATTATTTGACATGAAAAACATACTCGTAGAGTCAAGGAACCACTAACAAGCTAATCAGTTCTCTGAACCACCAGGAATTTCTTCATTTGTATCAGTGTCACGTTTTTCGGCTTTTCACAGTTTTCGGAGAGAAAGTGGAAAATGTCACTTTTCTGTTAAATGATGGAGTTGGAAGGTTTGGCAATAAAAATCTCAAACGTGGAAAAAAATATGGCATTATAAATTTTCATCATTACTACATTTTTAAAGATGTGAATGCCTTTTAAAGGATTAATTTTGATTTTAGCTATACTATTTTTTGATAATTCTATTTATTGTCGTGCCAGAAAAAATAATGGTATTCTTAGTTTTTCAAAACAGATTCTTAAATGTATCAGAAAGGAAAATTCTGGTGAACTATTTAGTACGTGATATTGGCATCATAAAATCAATAATTGCTTCTTAAGTTTCTCTATAATTATCACTTGACAAATAACTTTGTTGATATGATACTAATAGATATACTAGAAAATGATAAAAGCAATTACAGAAACTAAGACAGTTTTAGCTTTGATAAATTTTATTCTTAATAAATGTTTGTGCAGAAATCAAGGTTTGAGATTTTAAATAACTCGCCTTAACATAAATTGGCTAAATAAAGCTATTATTCTTATCCAAGAATTCCTAATATTTTATTTCGCCTTTTTAAATCTATTTATTTTTAAGAATATAATCTGGTCAAGTAAAATAGGTAACTATAGTAGTCTGGTAATATATTTAGTAAATTGGGATATAATTCTTACAGTAGTACAGTAAGTCTGGAAAATAAATTGTTAGCTAAAACAATAAATTTTCTATCTTATTTTATACAATAATTTAATGCCCGACTCGTGCCTCAGTGGCAACGCGCGCCGTTGGTGAGCATTAGGGCGAAGGTTCCATCCGCTGGCGGCTTTGTTGTAGACACTCTCCCATAAAACTAGGAGACACGTAGGTGTTTGTGATTTTCAGCATATTGCCTCTTTCGTCGGACTACCTGCTGGGAGTTTTCCGTGTTCCCCCAAAATATACGCAAATGCGGGGTAGTTCCGCCTAAAAAAGTCCACCGGAAGTCATTGCCCTCCTTCTTCAGCTTCACGGAGCCAAGTCACATTTCTACTTATTGCTCCATCACAACAAAAGCTGCCCCCCTCCTTTCCTCCTTCCATGAGACCACATGGAATCTTGGACTTGGTCTAGATGTTGCTGTCTACCAATTGGGATAAGAAAGAAAAAAAAATATTTTTAAGAATATAATCTGATCTAGTAAAATAAGTAACTATAGTAAGTCTAGAAAATAAATTGAGTACTAAAACAATAAATTGTCTATCTTATTATTATTTTTTTACAATAATGTAACTGAGGACTTCAGTTAATTTTTAATATGAAGATCTGCAGTGATATCTGGTGGCGCAAAAATTCGATGACAACAAAAAATGTTGTTTTTATTTAATTAAAAATACTTAATAAAAAAAATGTTTCTTAATTTTTAGTTAGCAATTTTTTAAGCGAAATAAAATTTTTTTAAAAAATTGAACGTGTACAGTTTTCAAGTTATGCTGAACATTCACGCATTACATACATACTTAACATTTACATATAAGTATATACTTACATCTGAAACACATTAATATTTAAAAAAGTGAAATATATAATTCCGAACATCCTTCATTTCACTCTTGATTGCAAATAATTATCCGTAGATTTTTGTTTATCATTATTTTTGATTATTTCTTGAAGGCACAGTTAATATCTGCCTAAATTAAAAACAGCTTCGGTATGTCCATCCAAAAAAACTTTGAAATTCGAAGGTTAGTATGAAATGGATTGAAGACAGTTAAATTGATCCAAAGGAACGCATACGTAATTAATAATTACTGTATCACTAATGGGGTCATTTCAGTGCTTGACAAATGTGCTTTCCCTTTCCGATGAGCAACCTTACAAATAACCTACAGCTGGAAGGTGTCTCATTCGTGGACAGATGGCCGTGGTCTGATGGTAATCAGTAGGAATAAATTTGTTACATTTCACAAGATGATTTATGGTGGAAGTGGACTTGCTTTAATTTATGTAGACTTAATTGTGAATAAGTATTTTTTCGGTTATCTTTGAAAAGGGTATTGTCCTTTTTATTTGCCATGAACTAAAGGGGAAATTTATTGGTTCGTCCAGCAAGTACTGCATAAAGTTTTAAAGAAATTGCTTTAATTACAGAGATAATTTTGGTAAGCAGAAAAAAAATGGATAAAAATAAAGAGCAATATTTTTTAAAGATTAGGAATAATGTAATCGTTTTTATTTAGAAGCAAAACGTGATTAGTGGACTAATTGTAAGAAAACATGTTTTAATTGTCTTGTCCATTTTTATTTTTAAGATTTCATTAACAGATCGTGTATTTAAATATTTCTGAGTAATTTCTGAATATCAAAAGAGAAAATTAATTTAGTAGATAAAGAGACAAATAAAATTTTCTTTTTTTTTAATTGTGAGCTCTACAAAAAAAACACACACTTTTTTTTCTGTCAAAAATATTTTTATCATCAAAATAATCATCTTCATCATCAGTTAAATAATTACTTCTATCATCAAATATACATAAAAAAGTAATTCAAAGTATTCACCTAACATTTATATCGAAAACGGGGTGGTCTATACAAAAATTCTTTCTGTTCCAACAATTTTTTGATTAATTGCTGTAGAATTTTTCACGCTACATTTGAAAATAAAAACTGTTTTTTTCTATCTTGTAAAGAATTTCTGTAACATTTCACGATTTTCCATTTTTTTTTTGTACTACATTCTTGAAATAAGTCACGTGCATTTTTATGGTATTCTAACTTCCTTCAATAGATCAATCATCTTTCTCTAATTTGCAGTCCACCTAAAATCTCTTCCTTAATGTTTCCTTTATTAATGTATGGAAAATTCTTTTTCAAGTGAAAACATGTCTTCTTCCATTAGTACAATAAATGATAGAATTTTGTATACTCAGATTATAAATCTATTAGCATATAGATCATCATCAGGTCTCCACATCTGTTTTTACATAATTTAATAAGTTTCTTTCATATTCACAGCATTTGCTTGTGGAACTTATTCGATTTCGTTTCCACTGCACAAAAGGACAGCTTTTAGTTTAAGTTTTAACAAATCAATAAGCATGCACATCTTTTCTACACTATAATGATGCCTTAGAATATCCACTACTTACGTGTTATCATAATAGTACACTGTATCATCTTCTTAAGTGAAACAACGCTGAAATCTTCCACATGGAATATTCTTTAACTCCGCGCTGAAAAAAATTTCACCTTTTTAGTCACGATCCCAAAATTCTGCCGATTTTTTACATAAATATAAAACCTCGACCTAAATCATTTAGGTTTTATTGTATCAATAAATGAGACTTATTGCTTTAATAAATGATGTTCTTCGTTTTAATAAAAAAATGAATGATTAGCAGTGTCAAAACGTTCACCTTCTTCGTTTCTTCGTTATCATTTCGTTATATTACGTTTCTTCGTCATCGTAATCATCATTTTGATTCCCCTCAGAGGCTGGATTTTCCTTTATATCGATTAATACCGGATGATGTGGCATTAGCAGATCTTCAATGCAGGAGATTAGGTCGCATTGTGAAAGATTGAAATCTGCTAAACTGTGTTTTATGATTATCTCTATTTAAATAATATAAAATATAAGTTGAAAAAAATTATCTATTAGATCTCTCTCTCCGCAACAGCACATCTCGTCGTAACTTAATTTTACTTTAAAAAATCATATAAGTAATTTGTTTTAAAATTTCGGATTTTGATGAAAAACTAAAACATGGAGGCTGAAATGGTTATAGTTTATTAAAAAAAATAAATATTAAAATATTAGAAAAGTGTTTTATTCAATGTTTTTTGAGAACTAATAGATTAATCAATAGCACATTAGGATACAGTGAGTCTTTCTGGTGTTTTTTTTTTTCATTTAATTGTTATTATTTTTTACTCAAACATAAGATTAAAAGTTTCAGTCTTGTTGGTCATCAAAAATAGTGACCTTCAGAAAATTTTTGTTTCGTGAATTCCTTATATTTTTATGGGATTGCCAAAAGCATGTTGAGCACATCTTTAAATTGCGCTCAGTAAAGAAACAGTAGTTGTTGCTAGATAATTAGCCAATTTCGCCTGTAGTTAGCTTATTTAGATTCATATGCTTTTTTTTTGTTTTAAAGCAGCTGTCAAACACTTAGACAGTTGTCTTTGATTCCTTAAGGCAAGAGTTGCACCGGCGTTACTCACTTAGCACTACCCAGAAGGTGCGTGTAGCTTGAAGATAAGCTACGGACGCCGAGTAACAATATCCTCGTACGCTCTACGATCATGTTAGAGCGGGACCTACAGTTTAAAGTGGATTCCGAACCAATATAAGCATTCATGGCATGGCCGGAACTCGAACCCGACACCTGGGGTACCGATCATCAGAGCGCTAGCCACTCAGCCATTCAGGCCCTGATTCGTATGAATTTGTACACAAAAATTTTTGAGCGTAAATATTAAAAAAATGATAAATAGAAATCTCTTTTAGCTTGGTTTTTATAAAAAAAAATCAAATATATCACATTATCTATTTTGTGTAAATAGCAAACTTTTCATAGCAGATATAGATTCTATGCATAAAAGTATTTAAAAATCTCTCCTTATACTTTCAGGATTTTTTTTGTGTGTGTATGTGTTTTTTGTTATTCATGTGAAGTCCCGTTCATATGACAGCGCATAAGGGACGAATGGCTTTCGCAAATCTATTTAAAACTGGTTTGACAAAAAATCATGAGTTTCGACCTGGCCAAAATCGAGTTTTTTTTCCGCACGTCAAAGGTATCCCCCTTTCACGACCAGCTGTCACTCACAGCCAGAGATAACGTGAGTTTGTTTTCCGCCGTCAAACAGAGACGTTCGAAACGAAAGTCCTGAATATTCATTCAGCATTATCATTAATTAACATTATTTTAGACAAAAATATGTATAAATAATAATGTTATATTTTTATTTTATTTAATAAACTGCCTACATTTCCTACATTCATTTGATTAAAAAAAAGTTATTGGATTCGTCTTTAATCCTCTAGATTTTATGAATGATTTTGTTTATAAAACTTCCCAGCTAAAAGGTCAAAAATTATAATGCTATGATATTTTTGTTTATTCATCAAGATAGATATCATAATTTTTTTTTAATGTAAAGTAATTTCAGAAATCTAAAAAAAAATATCTGATGTCGTTCATAAAATATGTTGATCTAAATACGTAGAATCAATATATTTTACTAGCGGCATGAGTGTTTTTTCTCTCTAAATTTAGCTTATACAATATTACAACTATCAAATTTTTAGCTCATCTTTTCTATTAAAAGATGATTCACAAAGCAAATTAATTCATATTGTAATTCTGTTTTATACTTTAGAACAAGGAGCTACAGACTTCTAATAAAAAAAAAAATAGAAAAACACCATCGAAAATTATTTATGTTATTTCTTAACACATAATGAGAAATAATTAATGTAATATAATAAAAGATAAATAACGAATTTGATGTGTGTTAATTCAATACGTGTTTTAGTATTTAGTTCAATTCCTTGTAGTAACCAAGGGCAAAAGTGATTCATCATCAAAATCTAAAAATCTTTCAAAAATATTATAGAAAAGTTCTTTGTGTTCCTTCTATTAAGTAAACTGCAATGAAAGGTGGTTGGTTGATAATTCAATGGCAACGTTATCACGTAATCAAATAGGATTCACCTTTTCTACAAAAAATAGACACTTTTTTGAGCCGGTTCTTTAGCACGTGTGAAGAGGAATGTACATGTGTGATTTGAAGTCAAATTGCAAGGACTGTACAAGCAGATGGGTAAAATCTTTGCTTGTAATACGTGGAATGTGTCTTCCAGAATACATTTGACGGATAGTGAGAAATGGCGTGCGATAAGGAGAATGGAAACAGGACAGACACTGACAGAGTCTGTAAAGACTTAAAATAGCCAAAAGTGTTAGACAAAATTCTAGTGAGTGGCAGGTTGCATAAAAGAGGAAGAAAGCAAGAAAACCCATAATTTGTATTCCTCTAACTCCGGCAGTGAAATGGTTACATTGATGCAGAGATCATCGTGATTGGAATACCACGGACGGGAGCCGAGTTATCTTTACCGATGAATCCCGATTTTATTTGGAGAGTGATTCCAGACGTACAGTATGGAGGGAGAGGAACACACGCAATAAGCCTGCAAACATCCGTGAGAGATATTGATACAACGGTCGTAGAATCATGGTATGGGCATCATTTTAAATGGTCGCACTGACTTACACATTTTTACCAGTGCAATTGTGAATTTTGAAATATGCAGAGATGAGGTTCTTAATCCTCATGTGAAGTTGTTTCGGAGTGTAATAGGTAATAACTTCCTCCTAATAGATGATAATCGTCATTGTGCAGTACTACTGAATGATTATCTTGAGGGCGAAGGAGTCCAGCGAATGGAGTGGCTCCCAATATTTTCAGGATTTAAATCCGATAGAACATATGGGAAATTCACTAGGACGCCGACTTGCATCTCGGCAACCCCCACAGAACTCTCTACAGGAGCTTCAAAATGCTGTTCATCTTTAATACACTTTGTTACTGTAAGCACTTCTGGATGATCTAATCCTCAATGTGGAAAAATCGCTCTAAAACTTGCATTTCGGTCAGAGGTGATCACATGCCTTATTGTTTTTTCTTGTGTGTCTCTAAAAAGTTGTAACAGTATCATTTCCCTTTCCTCCTTATATCACATATACCTATGTTGTTGTTGTTTTATTTAAACTTACTTTTTGCAGAAATAGACATTTCTGAGTTTTGAATATCTGTCAGGCGTGACAAAGTAAAGCTCTTATGCAAGTTTCATGTTCTTATCTGCTTATTTATTCAAGTGAGATGAGTTTTTAAAGTTATTCCTTTAATTTTCCTCGGCGGTGTATTTCCTGAATAATATGGTCTTATGAGGCGGTTCGAAAGCAACATTTCTGTTTTAGAAGAATAAGTAAATAGGAAATTTACTCAAAAGGTGTTAATTCATCGATTTTTATTTTTAAAATTGTTATTCACTTAAATGTGCTAAAAAAAAAAAAAAAAAAAAAAGGAAAAGTTTTTTTGACTGGGTGACTAGTGCTCTGGCTCTTGATACCACAGGTTTCAGGTTAGAATCACAGCAGTGCTATGGATGTTTGTAATAGTTTGGAATTCATTTTAAACTGCATATCCAGATCTAATATGCCTGTAGAGCATTGGGCTGACAACTCTACCCAGTAAAAAGAAGATCAACACCTCATGTTTCGGTATCTGGCAGAAGGCCTTGACCCCCACCATGGGACTGTCGTGCCATTGAAGAAGAAGAATATGTGTTAATCCGCAAAGGCTTGTGAATTTTAATACATTATTTAGCAACAATCACGCAATTTAAAATGGAATATAATTTTTGCAATAAATATCATAGAGACAAAAACAAAACAAATACATAGATCGAAGTCATTAGCTCGTTTTTATGTTATTGGCAAAGGAGTTGACTTTTTAGCCAGAATTAAAATTTAAAGCATGGAATATTATATTTTTCTAACATTTAAAAGTTTACTTTTTTTATTAAACTAAAATTGGATCATGTTTTAATCTCTCATCAAAATCTGAAAATCTTTCGAAAATATTATGAACTATATTTTTTAAGTAAAATGCTCATATCATCAAATTGTTCAAAAGAAATATCTCTTCTTTAGTTAAATAAGTAGATGTGAAAAATAAAACAAATATTGAATGTTATGAATGTTACTTTTACTTTAACGTTTTGAACTTTTTTGTTTATCAACTATTTTAAATTTTAATTATATCATCAAAACAAATTATTGAACTTAATTTTAGTGGACATTTTTATCTAATAACTGAAATGAATTTAAAAAATTATGCAATAAAAATTTGCAGTCACATATTTATAAAAAAAAATTTATTAATAAAAACAAATATCAATAAAAATTTTTGTATTAAAAACGTTTTTGTTTGGTTTTAAATTAAAATTGACTTTTAAGTCTTCATATGAAATTAAACATTTTATTTAATAATTCAAATAAAAATATTAATTGCTTTTTTAAGAGTAACGACGTTTTTAAAATAAATGAAACTTTATTTTATGAAATCTAAATAACTAAATAATAAAAAAAATAATAATTAAATTATAATGGTTTTTGTAAATGTATTTTTCTAAAAATATCACATTGCATCTATTTTAATAAAATGTTCAATTGACCATGAATATAAAAACCTTGTGTACCCTATTCCTTAAGATTCTTAATGTACGAAACAGTCATTGGAATTATAATATATTAATTTTAAAATGATTAATTAATTTCAAAGAAGCGGAAATTAGTTCATTAACACAAGCTGATAATTAATGGATTTAATAATCTAGAACTAATTAACTGATCAAATTTCCCTTTAGGTTAAATGAAGTGCAATGACTCTTTTAATAGAGAGTTTTTGCATACCGTACGTTAGTTACCGTAGGACGTCCGTTAGCTTTTTCTCCCTAGCGCGCATGCTCATAGGAAACATAATTTCCTATGAGCATGCGCGCTTGGGAGAAAAAGCTAACGGACGTCCTACGGTAACTAACGTACGATATGCAAAAACTCTCTAATATCTCTTCTTCTGACGTCTCTTAAACATTTAATACAGTAAATTTTTTATCTATTTATTTATAATTAATTTTAATAGCGAAAATATTTAAGGAACTAACATTTAAACATCTATTTTTCTTCAAGGCAGTATACATATTTCATTTGAGTTGAAATACTGATACATTTAAATTTAAACTTTTAAATATTTGACAAAACCAAACGACAAAAAGATATTTTTATTGCCTTTTTATAACATGTAAGAAAATAATTTCCCTACTTTTTTTTTTATCTCCCTTTAGACACTATTGTGTCCAAAAAGTAAGACAAATTTTCAATTTAAAATTCTCGGGGCTTATGGAATTTCAATTTATTTTTCTTTTTTAGGTTGCTGGCACTTACGCTTGGCTTTGTGAGACGCTGAAACTGATTCCGGTGATTTTTGAAATGTCTGAATTAATTGAGCAATTAACTTGCATTAAATTTTGTTTGCGGAAACGTATAGAATGTCACAGAAGGCATTCGGTGAGCATTCCTTTATCGGAAAGAAATGTTTACAAGTGGTATAAACAGTTCAAAGAAGGCAGAGAACGCGTTGAAGACGAAGAGCCCTCTGGTCGACCATCAACCTCAACCGAGGCTCATGTCCAAAAAATTAAAAAGATTTGGTGCTTGCAAACCGTCTATTTACAATTAGAGACCTTGCCAATGATGTTGGAATTTCAAAAGGATAGGTCAATTCCATTATGGGCCTCAAACGTGTCGAATCTCGATGGGTACCGAAAACACTGAATGCGCCAGTTCACACTGCATTGATTCTTTGTGACTTTTTCGCCAAAAATGAAACCCATATCGTTTCACAACGTATGGTTATTTAGACCGTATTTAGACCGTGCGACTTTGGCTATTTCCTAAACTCAAAAGACCACTCTGAGGACACCGTTTTGAGTCGATTGAAGAAATTCAACGTGAATCTGCGCGCGCTTTGAAGGCCATTCCTGCCGATGACTTATTTGCATGCATTGAGGATTGGAAAAAAAGTTGGCATAAGTGCATTGTGTCCGGGGGGATTACTTTGAAGGCGATGAGATCAATTTGAAAGAATAAATAAAGAGTTTTTGAAAAAAAATAATTGGTTTTACTTTTTGGGCACAGTAGTAAAATACGATTCTGAAGTAAAACTGAGAATAAAAATCAGTTTATTTCATCATGGTTTTATTAAAATTTTTTATGTATTTTATTAACATAAAGGCGGTATTACATATTTAGAAGAAGGAGCCAACGGCCGTACCATGCTGAATATACCGGTTCTCGTTAGATCACCGAAGTCAAGCATCATTGGGCGCGGTCAGTACTTGGGTGGGTAACCACCAGGGAACACTGCGTGCCGTTGGCAAATTTGGGACCTGAATGGCCGAGTGTCTAGCGCTCTGGCGCTCGGTGCCACAGGTTTCGGGTTCGAATTTCGGCGGTGCCATGGATGTTTGTAGTGGTTCGGAATCCACTTTAAGCCGTAGGTCCCGGTCTTCTATGACTGTAAGAGCGTCACGGAGCAAAAGTCAGGCTTCTACCTACGGGTGCTCCATCACAACAGAAGCTGCTTCCTTCCCCTTCAATCATGAGTCCGTATGGGCTCGTGGGCTTGGCCAGCCAAGTGGGATAAGAAACAACAACAACAACAGAAGAAGGAAAAAATATAAATCTAATTAAATATAAATTAGAGAACTAATTACGAATGACAACTTTGAATCTTACCTTGTACTAAAAGCGACTATTTACAAATGGGATCTACAGAAATTTTTCTAAAGAAATACATGCTCATTTCTTACGCTGTGCTTAAACCAATAAGAGAAATTTTGTGTGATTTTTTTTTAATTTTATGATTTATATTATAATTTAAATTATTCAAGAGTCATAAATATGTTTTTAGTATTAAAATTTAAATTATATTATAACTTTTTATAATAATATTTTAAATATTCATGGAGTAAAATAAGGTGAGGACACTGTTTTGCTTAAATATTTGGAGCAAACTTATCATGCTAAAACTGAAATAGAAGAACGTTTTATTTATTTAATCCACTAAAAATTATACTACATTAAAATTAATTAATTATAAAGTTTTAAGCTAAATAATATAATAGAATATATAATGCAATAAATCACATGTTACCTTGGTATACAGTGGCCCCAAAAGTATTTTTACTTTTGAAAAATTCGTAGAAAAAGCGCTGTAGCATGGAACTGAATTCGAATGTAAAGTCCAATATTTTCTCATATAATCTTCATGCGATTCTGAAGAAAAAAGAACAAAAAATTTTTTAAAACGTATTGACTCCTTTTTTTTAATATATAAATGAAAATGCAAGGAAGAAGAGAAAAAAAACACGTCACAAAAGTGATCGTACACTTAAAAATTTTCGAATAAATCATAAATAAAATTATCGTCTGCCGTTATTATTATTATTTTTATTTTTGCATTTTTATGGCATTCGCTGACATAAAAAATCGTTTTGCTTTAATTTTTACTTCTGTATGTCGCTATTCTATTTATTATCTAATAAGTAATATAAAAAAAAAAATTTAAAGTCAATTCATACTTTTTTTTTCACTATATTGTAGAAAGTCCTTTATAAATAATTTTCATTCATTTTTTTAAGTTAGAAAAAATTATCTCTCTCTCTTACACACACACTTTACATCTCTCTCACTAATTTATTCACATGCTTCATTTTCCATTTTACCTCCTCCTTGACTCAGACTGGAACCCAGAATAAAAAAAGAATTTGAAAAAGAAATTTTTTTCTAGCGATCTACACGCTTCGCCACTGACGGTATTTAGTTCTAAATACACTGAAGTGACAAAAGTCATGGCATAGCAATATGCAAATTTTCAGATGGCAGTAGCATCGCGTAGAACAGGTATAAATGCGCAGTGCTTTCATTTCTGTTCAAGTTATTCATGTGAAGAGGTTTTGACGTGATGATGACCGCACGACGGGAATTAACAGACTTTGAACGCGGAATGTTAGTTGGAGCTAGACGCATGGGTCATGCCATTTCGGAAATCGTTAGGGAATTCAACATTCCCAGATCCACTGTGACAAGAGTGTGCCGAGAGTATGAAATTTCAGGCATAACATCCCACCATGGACAGCGCAGTGGTCGACCGCCTGCACTTAACGACCGAGACCGGCGACGTCTGCAAAGAGTCGTAAATTCTAACAGACAAGCAACACTGCGCCAAATATCCGCAGAAATCAATGTGGGACGTACAAGGAACTTGTCTGTTAGAATTGTGCGGAGAAATTTGGCTTTCTTGGGCTATTCCAGCAGAAGACCGACTCGAGTGCCTTTACTGACAGAACGACATCGCTTGCAGCGACTCTCGTGGACACGTGAGCATATCGGTTGGTCCCTAGATGAATGGAAAACCGCGGCCTGGTCCAATGAGTCACGATTTCAGTTGGTAAGAGCTGATGGTAGGGTTCGAGTGTGGCGCAGACCCCACGAAGCCATGGATCCAAACTGTCAGCAAGGCACTGTTCAAGCTGGTGGTGGCTCCGTAATGGTGTGGGCTGTTTTTTCATGGCATGGACTTGGTCTTCTGGTGCGACTGGACCGAACATTGACTAGAAATGCTTATGTTCAGCTACTTGGAGATCACTTGCAGCCATTCATGGACTTCATGTACCCAAACAACGACGGGATTTTCATGGATGACAATGCGCCATGTCACCGGGCCACAACTGTTCGCGATTGGTTTGAAGAACATTCTGGACAATTCCAACGAATGATCTGGCCACCTAGATCGCCCGACATGAATCCCATCGAGCATTTATGGAACATCATCGAGAGGTCTGTTCGTGCCCAAAATCCTGCACCATCAACGCTTTCACAATTATGGACGTCTATCGAGACAGCATGGCTTAATATTCCTGCAGAAGACTTCCAACGACTTGTTGAGTCCATGCCACGTCGAGTTGCTGCACTTCGCCGGGCGAAAGGAGGGCCGACATGATATTAAGAGGTATCCCATGACTTTTGTCACTTCAGTGTATATATCCTGCTAAATATCTTATATAAGAGAAATTTTTTTCTCACATATAAAACTAAAATTAATGAATTAAACTTAATTAATGAATTAATATTTGAAGAAAACTGTATTAACATCAAGTGTCACTACAAGTTTTAAAAAAAATGTATTTGAACTTGAGTGGATGAATAAAAAGTATTTTATGAACGATTGAAATTTGAGTAAGATATATAAATATATATAGGGAGAGTGTGAACTAATAGTAGGAATTGAAAAACACGTCACAAAAGTGATCGTACTCCTTAAAATTTTCGAATAAAATCATAAATAAAATTATTATTATTATTATTTTTATTTTTGCATTTTTATGGCATTCGTTGACATAAAAAATCGTTTTGCTTTAATCTTTACTTCTGTATGTCGTTATTCTATTTATTATCTAAAAATGCCTCGCGAACCGTATTTAAAAATTAATTGTTTTTTAGTGTTCTTAAATTAACTCTCTTCGGAATATTGCTAAAAATGTATAATTGCTATAAAATATAAGTTTTTATAATTGTTCAATTACAACATGTTACTTAGAAAATATTCAAAAGTTTGGTACAAAATTGAACTTCAAAAAATATACTTCCTAAAACCTATTTTTATGAGATATTTAAAATTATAATTATTCGCATAGCTTTAAAATTATCTAAATTAAAATAAATGCATGATGAATCTAACTGCTTAAAATGTAAGAAGTTTCTAAATAAACGCTTACAGGTCAGAAATTTGATTGAAAAATACAAAATAAAAATTTTCTTTTGCTTATTAGGTCAAAATGATTAAAAACACAAATAATATTATTATTTTAATGAGATTTCGCTAAATAATCGTTAGTTATTTTCAATGATGATTATTATTTTTTTAATTAGTAATATAACTCCATGAATATTTGTTCGAAATAAAATTAAAACGTAGCAAAATTCTTAGGAAAAAAATATATATTTCATAATAATATTTAAGGTCTGATGGCCGAGTGACTTGCGCTCTGGCGAAACAGGATTCGGTTTCGAGTCCCGGCTATGCCATGGATGCTTGTAGTGATTCAGAATCCGTTTTAAACCGTAGTTGCTGGTTTAATATGACTGTTGGGAGTAAGGCTGAGAACCCTACCCCGTAAAAAAAAAAAAACTTCTCACTTGAAATCTGTCAGTAGGCAAACGGCCTTAGCTCACTATGGGGCTGCTGCGCCAACGGAGAAGATTATATTATTTATTCAATCAGAGATTTATGCATCATTTGAAATTGATCAAAGTTTCCAGCAAAGAAAAACATGAATAAATAAAAAATAATAATTTAAAAAATATAAGATTATAATCTTAAACACTCAAACGTTAAAACAGAAGGATAAAAAATTAGGAAAAGAAAAAAATCCTTATGACGATTCCTAATCTAATTCATTCTTAAATAAAATGGTTCAATTTTTTTTATTAAACATGTTGATTTTATAAAAAAAAATCATTATTTATTTTAAACAAAGAAAATAATTAAAAAAATTAGGATGACTAATATAATTCTATGAATCTGTTCGAAATAAAAATTGAACTGAAGGATTTCAGACGATTTTAAAGCGTCAGAATTTGAGATGATAAATAAAAAATATTTTTATCCTTTCTTCTTATTACAATATTTATTCTTATTATTTTATCTTTATTTTTATTTATTCTTATTACATTATTTATTCTTATTTTATCTTTAATTTATTTATTCTTATTCCTTATTTTTTTTTTAATATTTATTTGTTCTGGCAGATTTCCTGAATTACAGCATTTATAAATATACAAAGTTCACGGTAGAGAAACAGCATGCGGAAACTGAAAGAAAAATGAAAAAATTGAAGTCAAACATGAAAAGAAACCATATCATAAGTAAAAAAAAATGATGAAACGCAACGTCTTCAATCTTCTTCAAACGAAGCCATATTCTTTTTCGCTTACATAAACACAGATCGGATATCTTTTATCAGTGGCCCTGAAAGTAATGGAACATGAAACCGAACTGATCCCGATTATCAGGTTCTATCCCCCGGCGCATGAAAAAGCAACCACGAAATATGAATTATTTGACCTCGCCATAGTGAAATGAACTACCGAGACGCCATTTGGGAGTCAAATCAGGCCGACTAGGCGACATTTTAGTACCTAGGTTTTTGAAAAACAATATTTTTTTTCTGTTTTGTTTTTTTCCCCTCCCTTTCTTCATACGATTTTCCTCTCAGTTCTACAAGCAAAAAACGATGTGTCTGGATTATTAATTTGAGATTTAATTGACAAAAAAAATTCTTATCCTTCGAAGTACAGCGAGTGCTACATGATGCAAAAGTGTTTTTGCATTTCGCAACTGATTTTTTCATTGTTGATTGTCGGTCATGGGAAAAAAATATAAAAAGGATAACGTATACTTTTTTTCTTCTCTAAATTTACTTCTGCATAGGAATGTTCAAATAGTTAATTACCTTCATTAGAGCTTATCTTTGAAAATATGCGATGGAGGAGTGATTTCCTAATTTAGTTCATATTTATTTAACCCATTTTCAAGATGCATGGATCGATAAATGCTTTTTAAAAATTATTCTATTGATCACGAATCAATTTATTTAAAAATAATAATTAAAACTTCCACTTTAAAAATGAATATATATATATATATATGCCTTCAACCGGCACCAATCTTGGGCCATTTTCAGATTGCGTTAGCTAGCAAAGAAAAGAAAGATGTACATTGGTGATTGGACTATATTCATGGCATCGTTGGAGATCGTATAATTAGACGACCTGGTTTTAGTTTTTCGGGTTTTATCCATTATATGATGCGTAAATGCAAGTACACAGTCTCGCAGAATATATGTTGTTATTGTTTCTTATCCCACTTGGTCGACAGCAGACTAAGACCTTGCTCTACTGGTTCTTGGACCCTGGTCTAAACCAAGTCCATGAACCCGTGTGTACTTAGACCGATGACTCATGATAAAGGGTAAAAAATGCAACTTCTTTTTGTCTTTGACCTTGCGGCTCAAAGACATGGGGCACCCTAAGAGAAAAGTCTGGCTTTACCCCACCCGATTATACTTCCGAACACTGACTACCCATTTTAATCGCCTTTTACGATATATATGGGCTACAGTGGAGTTGTTCAAACCTTGACCACACGGAAGATATTGATATCATACTATCACGGAAGATATCATACTAAAAAATATAAATTGACATTGATCCACCGAAATGGTCCAATGTTCTCCTTTATGAAGATGACAAAAAGATTATCAAGTTTACGGCCCACGTGTAGATAACATAAATGCTTTCTCACTTTTTTTTTTTTTTTTTTTGCTGTTTTTGAACATCAATGAGCCTTGTGTTTCACTTACGTATACCACAACCAGCCCATAAACTGCCGATGAAGAGAGGGACGTGCCTTGCAAACTTTTAGGGGTTATTGCCCCATATTTGTGTGTTGTATGGAAGCAAATCATTGAAACTCTCCCCATACAGCCTGTCTGACTGGCGTTGAGAGACGGTTTACACATCGTGTCACAATGCCGTCAAATCTCCTTGATTTTAAAAGCAGTGACAATGGAAGACTCTCTAGATCAGTGATCTCCAAACTTTCCAGCATTAGGGGCATACTGTTTACTCTAGTAAGTACCAAGGGCCAAAACCGTTTTAATTTTTTTGCCATTATGTATAATTTCGAGATTAGTCGCCGAATACTCGCTCTGAGCGAGCATATGCTTGCTAACTACAAACTACTGTCAGTGAAAAATCACAATTACGAATTTCGTATTTTTTTTAGAAGTGAATACCCCGCGGTTTCATTCGCGTTAATTTAGCTTTTCCGTTCCTGAGGGATTTTCAGGATAAAAATCATATGTTTGATTCAGGATGTATACATTCCAAACATCGATACACATACATATGCGATACTCTTTACCACAACATAACTACCGAGGGTAACCGCTGGATGTTCACTAGTTTATAATGTTAGTGGGATTCATTTCAATTATTTGTTATGCTTAAGTTAAATTTTCTGCGTAGTATGCTTGTCTGTAAGCTTTACCCAGCAAGTCAATAAAACCGAGTTATTATCATTCTGTGTTTTTTTATCCAACTTATTACAGCAACAATAAGCTATTCGCTGTAGCGGGCCGGATTGATGACACTGGCGGGCCGTAGTTTGGGGACCCCTGCTCTAGATCATCAGTCGAACCAATGCCACCACATTGGAATAATAATAATGGATAAATAATGGATCTTTTCTTAATTTAATTTAAGTATATGATATACTTTCCATTTTGTCTTTTGAAATCAAAACATACTTTATATTCAGTTAAATTTTATTATAGTTTAGTTAATGAACAGCATAGAAATGGTTCATTTACTCAAAATAAAATGAAATAAATTTACATAAGCTAAAAAGGGCCTGAAAATACAACTCAGTTCATTCACTTCTAATTTTAATCAAATTAAAAACAGAATGAAATATTTGCTGTAATCATCAGAGGATATTTTTCCTTTAGATCGATTACATTCACCTGTTTAGGTTCCTTTTTAGCAATCTACCGAACTTTTGCTTATGTTAGCATTCATTTTGGACTGCAATTCTCTTTAATTATTTGTAGTAAATTTTTGTTTTCATTGTACTTGTTTGAAAAATTGAAGTTGTAACGAATATAATTTTCAATAATACTTTAATTATTAATTTTCTTTGGCATGCATGCAATTAAACGAAAATTTTCAAATCTTCAAATTGCAACATAAAATTTTTTATAATATTATAAGATGTATTTTTTATTCTCATTCGTTGCCAATTCTTATATTTACCAGCAATTTTTTTTATATTGTAGTAATATCGAAGGAAAATTGTTTAATAAAAAAACGGGTGTATAAGAAAAAATATCAATGGAACTAGCAAACTCCACTCACTCAAAATTTGAATACAATTAAACATAAGCCACCGTGAAATGCATTTTTTTTAAAACTAACCTAAAATTTGATGACTTTCTTAGTTTATTAATTTCTCTTATTTTATTTATTGTTTTATTTTTTACTGTTAATTTATTTATTTTTAACAATTTAATTTGGTTAAACTAAGTCAAAGTACTTCTGTGATTATGTGATTATATATTTGAAAATAAATTTTTCTTTATAACGGTAAAACATTACAAAAATTTGAGGACAACAAAATTATCTTTTTAAATTCTTATACTACTGTGTCTAGAAAGTAAGACCAATTTTCAATTTAAAATTCCCGGTGCTTAGGGAATTTTCAATTTTTTTTTTTCTTTCTTTTTTAGGTTGCTGTCACTGCCCTTGACATCTATGTGAAATTTGACGTCAAAATATTCATTAGTGTTTGAGTTAACGCTTTACTTTGTGAGACGCTAAAACTGATTCTGGCGATTTTTGAAATGTCTGAATTAGTTGAGTAAAGAGCTTGCATTCAATTTTGTTTGAAGAAACGTACAGAATGTTACAGAAGGCATTCGGTGAGCAAACTATATTGGAAAGAAATGTTTACAAGTGGCATAAACAGTTCAAAGAAGGCAGAGAACACGTTGAAGACGAAGAGGCCTCTGGCCGATCATCAACCTCAATCGACGAAGCTCACATCCAAAAAAATTAAAGATTTAGTGCTTGCAAAACTTCGATTTACAATTAGAGACCTTGCTGATGATGTTGGAGTTTCTAAATGATCGGTCTATTCCATTTTCGGCCTCAAATGCTTCAAATCTCGATTTGTACCGAAAACACTGAATGCAGCAGCTCACACTGCATTGACTCTTTCTGACTTTTTCGCCAAAAATTAAACCCATATCGTTCCACAATCACCGTAGTCATACCGGGCGACTTCTGGCTATTCCCTAAATTCAAAAGACCACTGTCACTGGAAAATGTCAGACAAGAGTTTCCTATTCTTTATTGCTTTGTGATTCCAAATCGTCCAGGTGTATCCTATCTTTCCTACAAGTTTGTGGCGGTATTGTAAAGGTTGCGTAGTGTTATTAAAATCCAGACGGCAAAATAAAAGACGATAATCAATTTTCACAATTACGACATGTTTATTCTACTTCGAACGCTTACTACGTTCTATTTTTATTCTAGCGGGAAAATTCCCTTTCTTAACAGTGAAAGTAGAAGTCGTTCAATTTGTATTCCATTTTACATCAATAGGTGTCGCTACAAGTTTGTAAACCTGGTTCTGAGACTCGTTGCATAAATAGCAAAAAGAAAAAATTTTATTTATATATTTAAAATTTTTTTTTTTTTTTTAGTGTTTGGTATAAAGTAGTGTCTAGATAAATTTACAACGAAAAATCAAAATTAATGGAGTATTAAGTCATAAATCAAATAACTACAACCATTTGATCAGGTGAAAGTAAAGTGCTATGTTAAATCTAGTCAAATCGATTCTAAAATCACAACGGAAAAAAATAAAAAACAATTAAGGATGAAAATTGAGATGCAACTGTAAATGTTTAAATTAAGAATTAATCATAACTGAAGAAATGGAAATCAAATGTTATAAAGTTATTACATAAAATGTATCATTATTATTAAATACCTTCCGTTAGGACAATTTATGTTTTAAATTATTTATATTTTCATTACTTCAAAAGATGAAATTAATAATATAAATAAAAAATTTTTTTATTAACACTTCATTTTACTATAATTAATTGTTTAAATTTTATTTTCATACAGCTTATACAAAAAATATAGATAATTCATTAGTACACAATTCAGCAGCCTATGGGAAAGAAATATTTTACATTAAAGTGTTATTATTACAGAAGTAAGTAATATTTAAGTAAGTGTTCTATATTTTAATATTCAAGTATATCTGCATAACAAAAATATTTCAATTTTAAAATTGTAGTTACTTTCTTCTGTAGATGGCAGCACGGATTTCAGAAAATTAGAAATATTTCCTTTCGATATTTTAACATTCTTCAAATATTAAACTAAGTTTCGTGTTCGTAAATAATCGTTATTTCTGTAACTGAAATGATTTTTTTGTAAATTTCATTTAATATTCTGTAAGAATATGTTAATACGTTCTTATTTGAACACATTAATAATCCGAATAATATCAAATTTCTAGGCAATTTAGTTTATCAATCTTAATATATCAAGAAAACTCCAAATATATAAATTCTAACTAATTTAATATTAACTATAAAACTTCGTAAAATTATGCACGAAGGTAATTGATTCTTAAATTATATAATTTCAACCGTGGGTGTGCCGTCGATAGCTCAGTTGGCAGAGCGGTGGACTGTAGATGATATTGATCAGTGATCCATAGGTCGCTGGTTCGACTCCGGCTCGACGGATAGGATTTTTTTTTTCCCTCCGTTTTTTTTTTTTGCAGGTAAGTAAAAATTCAATACAATATTACTTTATTATATTAAATAGATACGTTTTATAACTTGCATTACATCAATTCTAGAATTATTCCTTAATACTAGATTACCTAAACACTTTCTAATTTACCTAACATTAAAATAAATCTTCTTATAATTTTAATCATTTTACTGTAATGTGCAGCTTCATTCATTTGATAACATCATTCTTTTTTTTTATTGTTTATATATCAGTTAAGATATTAATAAAAAATACTAGAAAAATAATTTCTTACTAAAAAAATTCAAATGATCCTAATAGAAAATTTATTAATTAAATATAGCATAAGGTGAAACAAGAAGTATTTAGAAAGCATATTCATTTTAATTTCAAATTGATAAAAATAAATTATTCCACCTACACACACACACATTAAAATTTGTTCATCATCATTGTTTTTCGTACTACAGCCAGTGGTGAATCAAGGCCTCCTGAACATTTCTCCTCCCTAGCTTTTTTATTTTTTTATTCATTTCTTCATAAATATCTTCTCTCTAACTTTCAATTATAAATTTTCTTTTTTATTTCTATTTTCTACCATGCGTTAAAAATGATCGAGCCACTGGATTCTTCTAGACTTTAACTATATTTAAGATTTGATTCTCCAAACTCCATCCTCCTGGACAAGTCCAGAAATTTTTCTCAAGTAATACTAATTTTTCTTCCCTTTGTGCTGTTATACTTCTCAACATAAATTACAGCTGGCTTAATAACTGTTTTATACATTTAATATTTCTTGCGAAAATAGTATTTTCATGGATGCAAAATAATATTTTACTTGGATGTGATTATTTTTAACATGAAGAAAAAGATAAAATTTGTTCTAAATTTTTATATGCTTTGAAAAAAATATAATACTATAAATATAATTAGTTACAAAACTAAAGTTAGATATTGATTAAATGGGTAAAATTCTTAATGAAGATTATTAGGAAACAAAAGCAATAATTTATTTACAATAAAATTATTAATTTTATTTATCAAGAAAATTTTTTTTGAAAAACAATTAATACATATTAATTAATAGTGTTGCCATTACAATAAATGCAATTGATTTACATTAT
This sequence comes from Caerostris darwini, assembly GCA_021605075.1. Classification (NCBI taxonomy): domain Eukaryota; kingdom Metazoa; phylum Arthropoda; class Arachnida; order Araneae; family Araneidae; genus Caerostris; species Caerostris darwini. The sequence continues at coordinate 101,967 of BPLQ01008419.1, read as the reverse complement.
TAAAGTAATTTATTCCTTATTATTGTTTTTGCTCCATAAGATTGATTTTTCCGTCATTCTTCAAAAATACAAATACTTTTGCAATATTTTTTAGACTTATAATTCAACATAAATTTAATAATATATCTAATAATAAATTTAAAAATATTTAATCACAGTGAAAAATTGTTTTTAAAACCCAAACTTTGTTTTGACAAATGAAATTGTTAATATTTATCACAAATTTATTTTTGATGATTAAAAATGATACAAAAAGTTTTAAACATTTGAATAAAAAATTCAAATTTAAAACAAATTTGGTCATTAGTAACAACTTGAAAATAAAATTACAGATTTTCTGAAGCATTTTCTTAAATTAATAAAATAGAAATTCACTACATTTAGCATTAATAAACTTATTTTGACAATCTTTATTAACTTTAAATGCACAATCTAATAAGGATTTTCTTTTTATTTGCAATTCACCTTTAGTTCATATGATACAAAAATTTAGATTAACTAAAACTAATAAATTAAAAAATGTATAATTTAAATATATATCTAATTCCTTGCTTAATGCAAAATTAATTTTAGGATCCAAAATTTATTTTAAAGATATTCACTCTTTCATTAATTTCAAATTATTTTTCTAATAATCCAACTTCATCTATTTCTAGCCCTGGATTTATGGAGTAGTACTGTATAATAAAAAAAAAAATTTAAAAAAAAAACGTAATGATATAGTATAAATCTCAAAAAATGGTTAACAGAACAGATTAATCAGTAGAATAAATCAATGCAGATTTGTATACAACTAAACATGTAAAATTGTTATTCATTGAAGGATCATGAATATAAAATTACCTGCATTACAAAATATTGCCATTTGTTGAAAAAAAAATTTTTTTAACTGTTATTTTGGTTAAAACTTTACAATTAAAATTCCCCAATCTGAATTAATAACTAAATAAATTTTGTTAAATTTAATGTATTATATAATTTTTAAAACAGCAATATGTCTGTTAGCCGCCATTATCTTTTGTGAAACATTTCTAATTAGAAATTAGTATTCTTGGAGAAGGATAAATTAATCAGATAGGAAAGAAAAAATTATACATATATTTTTTATTTTATTTTATGATTGTCTATATGGCAATTTCTCATAAAATGAAAAAAATTTAATAATTTTAAGAAGAGGAATTGAAAGCATATTGCTATTATCATGCAGAATTGATTAAAAAAAGAGATACCATGATACTGAATATTAAAAGAGATAAATTCAAGCCCCTACCCTAAAAAAAAAAGCAGGCAAAATACAAATATTTCATATTTTTTTAATTTAAAATTTATTTTTAATTTTCACAAAATTAAAAAATACAAAAAATCACACACAAATTATTAAAATTAATATATTATTAAAATAATTTCACTGCAAGTTTTCAAATATAGAGATATAAAAGTTAACACTATTCCATATTTAGTTTTAAAATGATCTTTTTATATTTAAATATATTATGGTATAATAAATTCTCAAAATAATTTCTAGATTTTATTTTTAAAATTTTGGAATATTGAATAGCTAATAAAATTATTTTATATAAAAAAATATAAACACTTTTCAGTTATTTATTCTTTAATTATTATATTTTAAGAACATCTATATTTTTGAAAAAGATGAATCATTTTAATACAAATAATTGAGAAAAAGAAATGGCATTCTTTGTTAAGTAAATATTTATTGGACGTATCTTTTTTTACAAATCCAGTAACAGTTTGGTCACTATCATTGTAGTCACTCACTAACATTTTAGGACAAAATTTAATATTTAGTCACAACTGTTTCTCAATGTAACCAGGAATACATAGGTATATTTTTAGTATAATAAATACGACAGAAAGAATGTTATAATTTGTTACAATAATAATGCATAACTTTTTAAAATAATTATACATTCAATGGTGGAAAAGTAAGATAATGTGATACTGCACAGAAGTTTGGGAAAATAAAAAATTAATAAAGAAATAATTCTACACAAAATGACATTAATATCGAACATTTAAAAAATGTAGAATGTTAATATTATTTTTTTGTATTTTATCACTTAAATGAATAAAGAAGAGAAATTTTAAAAATATTTTGATAATTATATTTTAAAAATTAGTTAAGTTTAATTTATTTATTAAAGTTAATATAATCATCCACCAAAATTTATATTAAGATATTACAAAAGGTTAATATTTACCAATCATTATGTTTTAGACTTCTGTAACTCTACAACCTCAGATAAGATAAAGAATAAAATACTTTGATTTATTAAAAAGATACAAATAATTAATTTCATATAAAACGATTTTTAAAATTTTGTATTCTGAAATTGTCATATAAATATGATGTAAGTATTTTCAATTCATTATTTAAAGTCATGTATTCAATTTTACAATATAAATTTTAAAACTGTTGTAAAATTTAGAAATCATACATTTTATATTAACAAAATACAACAGAGAATATAAAAATATCTTCTATACATATATATATAATTGAAAATGATAATATATTAATAACCGACAATTTCTAAAATAAATTTTTTTAACAATAAAATTTTTACACTACATGAAGATAAAATCTTTTTTCATCATATAATTTGCAAATTTTTTTTATATGAATGTTATTTATACAAAAATAACATTAAGAATTTGTTAACAACATAGCTGCCAGCATTTCATGTTCAAAATTTGTATAATTTTACTTTGATTTTCAATGAATTAACAAAAAAATGCAATTTAATAAATAAATACAACAAAAAATATTGTATATTGTAAAAAAATTCAATTTTTCATAATAAACTTAAATTTTATATAAGAACATAACTTTAACGTAAAAAGTTTTTTAGGCAATGTGGGCCAATAGTGCTAGTGATTATACAATTGATCCTTCTGTTACAGATAGTAGTGAAAATTTTAATCTCCTTTCAATTTTAAAACTAGTTATTTTAATTTTTTGATTATTGCACAATCAACTGGAAATCCTTATAAGTTGGCAGCTATGTAATAAACAAAGTATTTTTTTTTTTATTAAATAACAAAAAAAGATAAATACAAGTTGTAGTTACATAAAATAGCATCAATGTAAGCAAATAAGCATAAAAAAGCTCATTTAAGCATTTGGAATAAAAAAACCGAAACATCACAGTACAAATTACCTCTCTCTATATATTTCTCAAAGTTTGTGTGTGTGTTTGTCTGCCAATACACAACCTCGATTTACATCTACATTTCATCAAAAATGGCAGAGATACTTCTAATACAAAGCCTATATCAAATGACAAATTTTTTTTGAAATTCACAAATAATCCAATTTGGTATAAATTAGGGTTTACTCCAATTTGTGAACTTTTCATGGTTGAAGAATTTTTCATTATGTTAGTTTTTACACCATTATATTGTCCGAGTTTTCAATTCCTTCTTCTGATCATATTCTTCTTTCCCTCATTTCCAGAAGTTCGAAATTTGATAAGGAGTGTAAAACCTGTCCCAGAGTAAGGTTGAAAGAAAGAGTTTGTTGAACTTCACACTTGTTTTTTTATTGTTAAATTTACAATGCAACTTGAGAAAAGCAAACTATTTAATCGCATCAGAATTGACACGAAACAAAGAGCAGCACGATTTATAGAAAATGTGAAAATATCAGAAAATCGGAATGAATCGAAATAAGTCAAAAATGACCTGTGCTAGACCCAAAGAAAGTAAAGATACTATCTTGAACACTTATGGATCTAAATAAAAGTGTTAATGAATTTTATTTTCTGAAGCAGTGCAGAGCTGGATTATATGTGCTGGCACTTTAATATTCTTTGCTGCTGCAAAATTCTTAAAACTTACAGGCATGTTTATTTATTTTTCATTATTGCTTGATATTTAGTATAGTTAATGAATGAAATAAATTATATGAATATAAAATATTTCTATTGACTACAACAAACACACACACAGACAATTACTATAACTGCATAATTATTTAATAGATTCAAAAAATGTTTTATAATGAGTTAATAACCTTGAAAACATCACTGAGTTTGTAAACTGACTCTTACATTAGAATTACAAAGTTTCACTACTAACACAATGAAAAACATACAACAATATACCAAAAAAATAAAGTCATTTGAAAAAAAAAAGCTAATAAAAAGTATTTAAACAATGATATAAATTAAACACCACGCTCAAATAAACATGCACAATCAACGAAACAACAATTACTTTTTTCAAAAGGTTAATTGGATAATTTATTTCCTTGTTAAGGCAAGCCCAGTTTATAACACAGATAACTAAGAAGGCCTTTTGTCTTAATTTCTTGAGAGATTTTGAAAATGCTTAATATAACATTTTCTAATCCCAATTTTATGGTATGGATTAAAAAATTGAGCTAGATGTACACGTATTACTTTGTTCATAAAAAAAATTGTCATTTTTAAACAACAAAAAAGACAGAAAATTAATAAAAGTAAACAAAATAAGATATACAAGACAGAAATATAGACAAAATAAATATATAGACAGACACAATCTAATTTCATGGGCAAGAAAAAAAAACATTAATTAACATGATTTTAAAAGCACCTAATTTAAATTTTAGAAGCAAAGAATTTTGGATTTATTTCATTCAAATACTTATTACAATGTAAAAAAAAATTGAAACTATCAGCAATTACTCAAAAATCCCCATAACTATACTTGGAATAAGCTATCCAGAACCTAAAGGAAATAGCCAAAATTCCACTTTGAGACACAAAACATTTTTTAATATTAATGAAAAACAAAATTTAGACATTAATCCTTATATATATACATAATGTGTCTAATATTTAAATAAATATGTCAAAAACATTTATTCTTGCTTTTTACAAATTATTTATTTTTTACTAGTAAGATCAAAGAAATATTTGCTGTTTCGCCCACTTCTTATTTCTTGGTGAATTTTATTTATAAAAAACGAATTTAAGCCTAGTAATTATAAATATTATTTCATGAAAACAAATGTTTTGTAAAAATACTACATACAAATAAAAGCAACATTCCAAACTTTTTTCCATGAGGTCAGTGATTAACAATAACTTTCTCCTCTAATAGTTAAATAAACAGAGTTCAACATAAACTTCTAACAGGCAACTCAAATATGAATAAATATTGAGTATCATGAAATATGCAATTCAGTAGATTGGCTTTCTTATTAGTTCACATAAGTTTACCCAATTATGGTGAAAATATTTCAATTAATTAAAATTTACAAATTGTATCAATTATTCGCAAATATATTCAATCTACTTATAATTAAATACTTTGATTTTAAAACAAGATAAAGCTTTATGCAGTTTGGCAGTTTTCACATAATACCTTTGTACAATGCAGTCTATCTTTAATATTAGTTATATTATATTTTAATTCTATGTATTAACTAATAGTGTAATTTCTAATCAACAATAAAATAGTACTTTGTATTACTACAAAAATAAATCATTTCACATGGCAAAAATGGAAAACTATTATTTTAGAAAGCTTTTTATATTAAAGTCTCATAATGTTTTCTCAATAAATAAATATAAATTATATATATATATATATATATAATTTAATCAAATCAAAATGATTTGCAATCATTATTTTGTAATTACAGAAAAAAAAATTTATAACAAGTCTATTGACTACAACTATTAGTAATTCGAACATGCAATCCTTATAGTTTATAATATATTTCAAAATAGAAAAAAATATATATAAAATCAAAATGATAAAAAAGTATTTCAATCACATCAAAAATGGATTAAAATTTATTTCAAAATCTTAATTATTATGAAATAGATCATTCTAAAATTTGAACAAAAATTTACATATGAAATTTTTTTAGATAAATAGTTGTAAATGTACATATTTATCAAATAAGTACATATATAACACATTTTTTTTTTTTCCAAAAGTCAAAATAAATATTACATAATTTTGTTTCTTTGCATGAAAAATAAAAAAAAAAATATTAAAAAATGGAACACTAAAACTCACAAGAAATTAAATACTTTTTAAGGTTAAAATCTTCTAATCCCTCCACAAATAATTTTTTTTAGTATAATAATAATAGTATAATTTTTTTTTGTCATATAAGTAAGATAATTTAGATAAATTAAATCCAAAATATTAATTTCTAAGTTAACAATGTTAAATAAATGAATAACAAATCAATTTTGTTAAAGAAAATATTTTGAAATAATGTAAAATTAATATCAGTTCGATATTGTTTATTTTTCAGTATTTACATGCATAATTTAATAAAAAATATCTTAAGTCTATTGCATAATGTTTTCTGCATAATCACTCATTTTCAAGTGTATGATGGAACTTCTTACTAGTGAAAAATAATACTTGATATGAAAGTCATATCTAGTTCAACAGTTAAAGCCTAAATGCAATAAGCAACCAATTTTTGAATTACACTGCATGAAGATATCCATCAATTCTATTTAGGTGTAGTGAAGGTCCAGTGAATGGAGAAAACCAAACCAAAGAAAATCTTCCAAACACTGAGCGAAGACTCCTCCAAGGTGACCTTTTTTGCCATCTAACAGATTCTTTTTTAAGTTGTTCGATGCCCTAAAATGTAAAAAAAAAAAAGTTTTAAAAACTTGTTATTCTAATTCACCAAAAATACTAACATTTTCTTATGTGAAGGGAAAAAAAAATCGAAAATTTGTACCGTTTCGTCATTCCATATAGCCTGTACTTGAGTGCCAAACATTACACAAGTAAAAATTGCAAATAGAAGAGCTTCAAAAATCAACAAAATCAAGAGAATTACAGTAACAGGGGGAGATTTACTTGAGCATTCTGAAAATAATATAGATTTAAGTCAAAATGAATATATTTAAAGAAAAAAAATATTTTTTTCAAATATTTGGCTGACATTATAAAGCATGCATAATTTTTTTATTCCAAAATCAAAAAATTAAGATAATATATGAAGATTCAAATTCAAGAGTAATAAAAATATTTTTGTGGTTCATTAACCTTTATTTATTTGCTTTTAAGAGTATACAGTATTAAATATTTTATATTATTGAAAAATAATAATACACCATAGTTTGATTAACTATTAGCATGCTAACTATTGGGATACAAACAATTAGTTGATAGATTGTGAAAAGATACATAAAATTAATGAGCGTGCAATTTATTTGATCTCATGTTGTCTCTGAGCCTATAAAAAGAGAAAGAAAATTTACTATTTTCAAAACTTTAGATTTTATTTTTTATTCTTAGCTTTAAAACACTGGTTTACAAAATGGACCATTAAACTCCCTTACGAGCAGACAGTGGGACTATTAAAGGGCGGTAGGTGCCTTGAGTGCATTCAGTGGATGTCTTATAAAAATAATGGGGGGGGGGGGGACGGCATAAAGAAGGAAAAAATATAAGAATAAATAAATAAATTAATTAATTAATAATAAATTCCTTCATCTTATATAGTGGTATATGGGTTAGTATGTCCATATATTTATTAAAAAACAAACGAACGGCAAATTATGAATAGAAGTGATTTAAAAATATTGCTGACAAAAACACAGCTGAGATTAATTTGTTGATAGCACTGCATCAAGTTTATCTTTCTCATTATCATTTTAAATGTTAATAATATTTTTATTTTCATAGTATTTTTCACTATCATCATTTTCTGTGATAATAATATGATTGATTTCAATAAATGGTTGAATTTACTATTACAGGGATGAAAAATCAAAAAATGATTTTCATAGCAGGGCAAATTGCTCTTTTGTAGCAGCTTTCAGTGGTTTTGTGGAATGGCAAATTATATTTATGTAGTAGCTTTCTCAGTAGTTTCGTAACAGTATATTTTTACATTAACAATTCTTCTTCAAACTTCAAAACATGTAATTAATTTTATCTTATTTACAAATCATATAATTGATATAAAAAAAGTCTCATGATTTGTACAGAAATTAAATCAAAACACAATAATTTCGTATGATATTTGAAATTCAATATGAATCTAATTTATTGATACATACATCAATAAGAAGAAAATTAGAAATAGAATCAAATGTTAAAAATTATTTTTTACTTAATGCATAGATAATAAAATAACTTATTTATTAATACATTTTGTATTTCTTAGCAACAAATTTTTTTAATGGACATATTGTACCAATTTGTAATGGATTTTATATAAAAACTAGATTGGTAAATTATTTAATAGAAAAAATATATTAAATTTCTCTGAACTTTATTTTGGTATGCTATTTTTGCATTGAATATGTTATTTAATTGAAATATGAATTAATTTTAAATAAATGGTAGTAAGAAATAAAATTTAAAAGTATCAAATGATATATGGGTTTCGATTGAGTAAGGGAAAAAAAAAACACTTATATGTTTACAATAAATTACTTTCATTTGTATATTGTTTTTTCTGAAAAAATACAAAATGTAACCCCAAAAAACCCCAATATGTCATGCATATGGAGAATGAAGAATAATTACATATAATAATGGATAAATGTCATAAATATGTTTTTAAAAATTATTTAACAAATCTTATTTTTGAGAATTTTTTTATTTCGAGATATAACATGCAGGTAGATTTTCTGTGGGATAAAAAATGTGCTGACAGATTGCAGGTACAGAAATCAAATGACAGATTACAGCTAATTTGAAAATTATAGTTAAAAATAAAGTTATTTTAAAATTTGGATATTTAACACGATAATAAATAAGAAAAGGACAAATAAAACATATTAATTCTAGAGAAGAATTTGGCAATTTTTAGAAAATAAAAAAATTATGTTTGATAGTTAATATATTTCAAATGTAAATTAATAAAATTTGAAAATAATTTAAATTTATTTGAAATAATTATTATAAAAACATTTAGTAGTTTATGTTCAAAAAAAAATTATTTATCCTATTTGTTCTTATAAAGAATAATAGACGGTGCCACAATATAAAGTCGATCATTGAAATTTTTTTTTCACCTGATGATGTATGCAATAAATCCTATCACCAGCAAAAATGTCATAAAAGCTCCTCTTACCCCATTGGCTAATTCTTACCCCCTTCCCCCGCTAACAATCTTAAACAAAGGTTGAAGTTAAGCTCATTCATATTTCTATTTTTTTTTGGCTACTAAATCAAAATTAAGGAAATATCTCATTTTTGGTACAGTTTAGTGCAAAATTTGCCGTTTTTGTAGCAGAATGTAGCAAGAGATGAATTTTGAAGCAATTTGACGCTATTGACGCAGATTTTCCACCGCTACTATTACTATAGTCAATTTTAATAAATTTCATAAATTCAAGATATCTAATTTATAACATATTTATTTACTACGTTTTAAGATACAAGTAATTTACTTCATGTTTTCCTAAGCACACTTTTAAAATTACAATATAGTTGAAAAACAGAAATTAAAAATAAAATTATTCAGCACACAGAAACAAATTTTTTTGTGCTAACAATTTGTTAATTATTTGAGTAGATTAGCATTAATTAAAACACTAAGCTTAGGTATTTGATGAAATTAAAAATCAAATTATAACAATAACTCATTTTTAAATAATTTCCGATTTTAATAATCTAAAAAATTTTTATGCAAATAATCAAAAAATTAACCAATGTACATTTTCTTAATATATATATATATACATATTGATAGACAGATATTTGACTTTTAATGCTCAGATATAAAATAAAAATTACATGCAAATGTTTCATTCAATTCTAATTGGAGATAATAAATTAGATACAAAATCTACAAATAATTGTTAAATAATTTTAAAAATTATTTTATTTAAAAAAATAATTAAACTTAAAAAGTAAATTATAGTTATCATAAGAGTAAAATTTTCTGTAATTATGTAAATCATGAGCTTTTAAAGAATACAAAAGTATATTTATTTTATAAATTAGTAATTTCATTATAAATTGATATGATTTTTTAAAGTACAAAATAACAAAACTAATGAATTAGAAATAAAAATTAATCACTTACTATTCCAGTCATTATTAACACACATAATGAAGTGACTGATAGCAAGGAAAAAGGCATGAGAAGATATCACAGCTATATAAAACTGAAATAAATAATAAAAATAAATATTAAAAAATATTAAATACAGATGAAACTTGTCAATTTCTTCAAATTTTATATAACTATAAAATAAATATTTATAGAAAAAATTTTTCATTCATAGTTAATAAAAAAAAGTACGTGACTATTATTAGGAAAAAGTTTTTCATCTTTAAAATTAAAGATAAGAGAAAACAAAATTAATTCAGAAAAGTAAGCATTTATTATTTAAATTTAAAAAAATAATAATTAACAAAAACTAATGTATAAAAACTAATAATTAACAAAAGGCTATTTATATTTTAAAAAGTTATAATATACAACTGAATATTGACAGAATCACATTAGTTTTAACTCTCTTAATTGGAAAATAACATGAATGACAAAATATTTACAAAATTATAATAAATAATTTTGAATAATTATAATTTATAATAATCTACACAAATTTGAATTAAACTAAATTTAAATTCTTATTACATTACTTTTAAATAAAATTTTAGTGATCAATAACAAAAATAAATTTAAACAATTTCTATTTATTACTTAAAACAAATTCCACAAGAGAAAAAAAATCTTGTATAGTATCATTAAAATATGCATATAAAGTCCCCTTTATTAATATTTTTCATTAAAAATATATTAGATTTTTCTACTCTTGTCTTAATAATGAATAGAATATTTCCTTTTTTAAATTTAAATAAAGTCTTCAAACAGGCATATTTTATACGAGCAGTAACATACTTGGAAAGTTTCCTTTTTTTTTTTTTTCATATAATAAATGACATTTCATTTCATATCAGACAAGAAATTACTTATACTACTTATTTTCAATGTTTCTAAAATGCAACAAAGGTAGACAATATGCAGTTAAAAAAAAAAAAAGAAGAAATTTTAAAAAATTTTAATATGTATTTCAATTTAAAGTAATTTATTCACTTCTAAATATTTTTAATCTAACAATTATTTCTCATAATATGCCAATAAAAAAAAAAATAGAAAATACCAAAATAAAATTATATATATGATTTTGGTGAAATACTGATAAGTCAGTATTTATGTACTGAAAATCTTATCACAAATTAAGACAATTTTAAATAAAGTAGTAAATGCTCCAGGTTTTCTTATTTATAATGATGAAATGAAAACTGCTTAATAATTTCAAATATTGCAAATTTATTTATTTTTTTTTCCAGCTTGCTTTCACAACTATAAAATTACATTTCAGTATCTACAAATCTATTTTTGCTATTAAGACTTATAAATTAAAGATGTATTTTAAATTGTTCAAAAATGAATACTTACAGTGAACAGAACAAAATACTTCTGATTTTTTTCTCCTACACAATTATTAACCCAAGGACAATGATGATCCATTTTCTTTATACATCTCTGACATACACTACAGTGATGAGCTCTATCTGGCTTAATACAGCAACACTTAGGGCACTTATAAACCACCTGGCCTTCACATAGGCCCATTTGTAGAATTGTTTCTTTGGTTGCATTACCTCTAGGTACAGCACCCTAAATGGAGAAAATTAAAAACATTTAATTTTATTCTTGGATATGCATAGCACCTTTATTCCTATAAAGTTTTTAAAAAATTAACAATTTTAATATTGTTAACAATATTATACATGACAGAAAACAAATTTAGTACATAAATATTAATTAAATCATTCTATATTAAAATAATTAACTTTTCACAGTAGTGATAAAATTCGTTAAAAAATATTTGTTGGATCAACTATAAAAAACATGTGCCCATGCCTAATGCCTAATTTAAAAAAAGAGCCAGCTTGAGAACAAAATTTTAAATATTAGTTTAAATAAAGAAGTGAAAAAAGTCATAATCCAAGAATAACACTTCTTTATTGTAATTAATAACTTTTATTAAGAAAATTATTTTGAAAAATATTGTTTGAAATATATCCTTAATATGCCAATGCCAATAAGGAACTTTATTTTACATATAAATATATAAATCAATAATAGATAATAACATTTTTTATGTTAAATACATACTGGATCAGAGAACATAGTTCTGAGATGTGAAGTAATAGCCAGGAATGCTAAGGTTTGAAAGATGACAAAATTTACAGCACTGTAATAAAGATAAGGTGATGGTAACAGGATGACGAAAACAACTACATATTCTGCATAGAGGACCAGCATCCATGTTAACACGGCACAAATGATCCCACATATGTCTTGAACGAACCATAATCGGTTCCAACAACAGCGGTTATTAGTATCAGTGCCCAGCTCTGGTGGATTCAAAACAGATGCTTGCCTTTGAATTCCCCTGTTATTTCTTCTGCTGCTAAAAAATATTTAAATAAGTTAGAAAATTGTCATTGCTATTATTTGTAAGATATAACAATGAAACAGCATTAAAAATTCTAATTACAAACATTTTCCTAATTGGTTATATAAGAACTTAAATATAGATAAAAAATATATTTATTAATTTCATTTTATTGACTAGAAAGACTAAAGTCCCGCTTCAATCTAATTTCTTTTTGGATAAAGTTTTTTAATTAATCACTTTAAAATTATTTTCAATGCAACTGATCCACCAACATTAAGTTCTTTCACTAGGCCATATTCTTATTAACTTATTGCTTAAAGATTTTAAAAATTAAGAATAGTAATACATCTTTCTCTACTTAATATAATTTTTCTAAACTGTTTATAACAACCATATTCAACTGAGTTTGACTTTAAGAAATATTTCCAAAATCCTTCCTACAAAAATTGTTTGTTTATTTTCATATATTTTAGAGAGCATTCAATTTCAGAGCTATATGTAAAAGCAATTAATTTAGAAATCAAACAACAATTTAGCAAGCAATTTAAATTTATCCTTAAAAGACTATACATAGGTATGTATTTATATTACATGAATATGAATTTCAGTTTCATGTAGAAAGAAGAAGAATTGTATGTTCTCATACAGGTAATGAGCACACGCACACATGCAAAATGTATTTTGGAATCAAAACTTTTATTGTTAGTAAAAGATACATAATATGGTGTAAACTAAAAATTAAGCTATTTAATCAAATTAAGCTAAAATTTTAAAATTAGGCTAATAAAGCTATTTTAAAATAATTCCATGAAAAATATTCTTGGAAAAATTGAGAAATTTTTATTTTCCTTTTCAGAAAATAAAGACAGATTTTAAAGACATAAACAGAGTGACACGAAGTACACATTTTCTCTGAATAAACCTGTGATTTATTCTATAATTGCCATAATCAAACCTAAAAATAACACCTTGCAATAAAAAAATATATGAAAGATAAAGAATATCTTATTTTTTAATTAAATAAAAATTATTTTCACATTTTAAGACAAACACATTATTAATTAATAGTTTTCTTTACATATTTTTAAGAAATATGTTGGTTGCATAGGATAAACTCATAATCCTTGGCAGAAAAAAAAAACCCTCTGTCAAACAACAAAAATGTACTAAATGATAAAAAAGAATGAAAGCAATACAGTTTTTGTTAAATGAAGAACACAAATTTTTTTATATTTTTCTGTGTCTTTAAATAAATATTTAGACAATATAGATTATTTTTCTAGCTTGTCATCAAATAATTAAAAATCTATATGAATTAAATTTGAAATGCTATTGATTTGTTTGCATCTTCTCATGCAGAAAGTTACGGTAAATTATTTATTTTCTTTTTATGTTAATTTCATTTCATGAATTTCTTTTTTAAGAATAAGAACAATTTTTAACGGATTCTTTTAAAAATTTGCAAAATAGAAATAAGACCGGAAATTTTAACCTATTAATTATAACAGCATTTATTTATATATCATATAATTAATAAATTAAAGAGGTTATAAAGAAATCAGTGGTATTTGATTTTTTAACCATAATAAAAAATGAAGTTCAAAAAAAATCATGGAAGAAAAAAAAATGACGTTGTCAACTTTACCTTTCGCATACCAGAAGGAAGTTCTGAGCACAAAATAAAAGAAGATCAAGAATATCTAACATAATATTGTGCGTGTAAAGGAATTAAAACAAGGTAATAACATTTATTCATTTTTAATATACAATAAGAAAAATCTTAAACTTTTAAATATAACATTTTGATACAGCAAAGTTACCTACGGATATATTTTTTTACTAAATCTTATCTAATTATTACATAAGATCAAGATATTTCTTATCAATATTTACTTACCAATCAAGCCTTCGTGCCATGAAACGGCATAACAAATTTAATCAACAAAAACATTCACAAACTCATGATGCAATTTTGAATATATTGGAAAAAAGTTCTTAACAACGACATGCAGTCAACTAACTTACATATTTACTAAACAAATTAAGGAAAAGTATAAACCGAAGTAGACACAGTGAAATATTGTTGCCATATTCAATTATAAATTGTTTTAAATTTCTTTGTTCTTCTTTTCCGTAATTAAAATTTTAATTAAATTAATGCTGCTTTAAATATGTAAACTTTTTATATTCAATGAGAAGAAGAAATAAGATCTTTCCATGAATGAAAAAAATATATTATATCATTCATTATTAAATCTTTCCATGAAAATAAATATTATATCATTCACTGCACATTTCTTGTATGTTAGAATTATCTTATTGGAAGCTATGTTATCCTTAGTAAAGAAATAATGGAAACGTTAAGTAATAAAAAGCTTTTGAATTTTATTAAAAAATAAGTTTCATATTGTTAAACATCAATAAAATATATTAATGAATTAATTGTTAATTATTTTACAAAAGAAAGAAATGTATTTAATGAAATCTTATGCGACGACACACTAGCAACAATTAAACATGTTTATCCTACAAATTACAATTTCTAAAGTGCCCTGATAGCCAATTGGTTAGTGCGCTGGGCTTGAGTACCCTAGAATACAGATCGAATCATGGTGGTGGCATGTATTTTCTTAGTGGTTCGGGATCCACGTTAGACTGTAGGTCCCGGTCTAATTAGTTCAGAGAGCGGGGGAGAAAAATGGCCGTATAGTGGCCAAACAAATGCTACGTAGTGCATGAGAAATAAATTGTTTCCTTCAACAATTTTAGCAAAAGTCTTGGTTGGATGGACTGACAGGATGGTAATTACTTGGGTAATTTTTTTTGAAGGCGGCCCCCCCCCCCCCTCCCCCCCCCCATAGATGCAACGACTCCTATTGTTCCACAATTAATGCGTGTTGCTCTTGTAATTTTATCTTTAATTTGGCATTTATCAGGTACTTCACATTTGAGGTATGGAGCATCGTTTACAGTTGGAACTTGCATGATATGAAAATTTTCATGTATAGCGTTGTGCCAATAAGTTTATTCGAGTATAATTTTGTACTTAAATGGAAAAGTGCATCATTTATTTAATTTGAAGATCTCATTCACAATAATAGTGCTATGGAGTTTTAGTAAAAAAAAATATAGTTAGTATGGCTTAAAATTAGTAGAGGAGATTTGGTTATGATTGGTTTTAATTGTGCCAACTTTAAAAGTCAGTTGAGATTCAACATCTTCAATTTTAGTAGTCCTGGTAACCTTTGAGACTAATTTTCAAATGTCTTTCAGTTTTTTGGTTTAATAACAAAATATTCGTATTTTTCTAAGCTAAGGAAATCAGTAATTAGTTGATGGACTCCTTCATATTTGAAGGAGATCCGAAAAAATATTCGCTTGTTTGTTGTACTATAGAATTTTCAATTTTTCTCTTGAAAAGCCAGGTTGTAATTAAAAGTTGTCAGCATTATTGATTGAGGTTAGGACTGTTTATGGTGGAAGTTTTCAGGCTTTTTAACAGATTTTTTAATACAGACAAATTTATTTACAATTATAACCTAGAAATTTTTTTTCTAGCTAGTAGTAGCTTTGGCAATAAGTTCTTCTACTGAGTTGTTGGAACTCCTTTTCCGAAAAGGAATTAATTTTAGTCAGTTAATAAAGTGGTTCAAAAAGGAATTTAGGATTATTAAAAAAGTATGGAAGGAAGTATTCATTTAACTCATGATTCTTTTTCGATAAAATATGAGCTTTAGAATAGCTGCAATCTTCCCTTTGTGAAAACGGATTTCTTTTATAAAATCCTGTTTGTATTCCAGCAAATCTTTGAAGAGAAATGCCCTGTTCAAAGAATTCTGAAGTTAAAAACAAAATGGCCAGATTTCATCTCAACACGTCATATAGTCTTTCAGGTGTATAGATCAAAACAGGATTTTATACTTTATTATTATTTTTTTTTTATTGAAATATATGTTCATTTTTATTTCTAAAATAGTAGTATGTTTTTGAGATACAAGCACAATATTTCTAGTTATTAATTACCTTCGATTGTAAGTTTCATAATCAAAGTTTAGAAATAATACAAAATTGTTATTCAATATCTCTTTTAAAATATAAATAAATTCAAATTACTTAAAAATATTAAATTAGAAAATTAAAACTGTTTTTTAATGCTCTTAACTTATAGAAGCCTTGGTCGGGTGAAAGATATATACTTACTATACTTAGATATATACTTTTCACTGAACATATATACAACATATAAATATATAAAAGTATATATGTCCAGTAAAACTCTAATTATTGTAGCAATGTTTTTTGAATAGGAATCAAAGGTTTCATAAATGATATTTATAAATTCCTTTCCTTAGAAGGACTAGTTTTACTATCTTATTATTTCAATCTTATGATTTTTCGTATTTTTTGTTGCAAAATAAAGTGTTTTAGAACATAAAATAAATTTTCATTTTCATCATACTAGATGTGCAATATTATATTGCAACAGCTTTTTAAAAATTCAGTTCAGTTCCGACAATTCATTAATGATATTTTTTTCTTTTGATTGCTAAATTACGAAACAGAAATAAATTGCGAAAGGATTACGTGGAAACAGAATTTTGATCTATTATTTTGACAAGTGTTAATATTTCGTAAGATTTTACATTTCGAGTTATTAGAATATATATATTTTTTTTTTATTTCCAATGGCAGATTATGAACAGTTACAGCAAAAAAAAAAGAACAACGAAAAATAAAAAAGAACAGATAATACAACAAAACATGCTGAAACAGAGTTCATTAATCTAACATAATGCCAAGTTGCAGATCTTTTAGCCACTGAAAAGTGTTACCAGGTGCACCACGGGGAGGTAGATCTACTGCGCACCTAGTTATTAGAATATTGCTGTTTCTTTTCGAAACACATCTTCTATCACAAATTTTCGTGTCTTTTGAATATTGATAAAAAATATATGTCATGGAAAAAACAAATTTTTGCAAGCAGATTAGGTCTGCGCCATCTGTACTTTAAGCTGTAGGTCCCGGTCTGTTTAGCCTAACGTGTGCTCAAGATGATCATACAGCGACAAACCAAACCAAACCAAGCCCCATCTGTAAATTAAAAATTAAATAATAATTTTACCGGCAATGCTTATTAAATTTTCATTTTTTCCGTTATTTAAAAGGGAAAAGAATTTCATTTAAACTAAGAATATTTTAAGCTTTTAAATTTGAGAAATCAACCAAAGATATTCAAATGTTATTTAATAAGAAATGTAACTAACACTTAATTTACATTTTAAGAGAAATAAAATTGTTAGACGATTTAATTTAATTCCACGAAATAAGATATTCTAAAATAGAATTATGTTTTAAAACTTGAACATTATAGTTCTTGAACACAGTTTATTTGAATACAATATTTTCAAACTTAGGACAGTTACAAGTGCTATATATATAATATAGGGTATTTAAAAATTCATGGAAAATGGAATTTAAATTCTGATAAAACAGAAATTAGATCTTGAATAATTTTGGTGAATGTAATAGGCATAAAATGTGATGCAGATTTATTTAATTTTCACTAAACTATGTGATTTATTCAGTCTCCGATATTTAAAATTAAAAAAATTTACTGTGGTTCTAGAAATCATTCATGTAATTATCTATATTTAAACTATTGCTGTCCATTAAATGAAAATAAATCTTGGTTTCATTTACAAATTTCACAATTGATAATTTCAGTTAGAATCGATGAAAAAAATTTGGCCAATGAGCATTTTAATTTGACCTGCTTTAAGTCCAGTAAGCTGATTTTTTACATAATTTATATAACTACGCTTGAAATTTTAAATGTTTTCTATTAAAAGAAATTTGTCTTTAATTAGAAATATTTTGGCTGGAGTTCTCCTTTTTATGTAACATTTATATCAACGATAGTCCACAAAATTCAGACATTAAGGTCAGTCTCTAGTCAGCTGACGATACTACCTTGTTCTGTCAATTCTTATTACATTAGTCATTTTCTACAGAACTCTAATTTTGAATTAGAGAAATGGTTTGGTTCGTTGGAAGATTCAATTAAATGCTGATAAAACTGTTGCTGTTTATGTAATTAAATGTACTAACCCTAATATTACTATGTTAGGAATAATATTTCATAAAAGATCAACATGTAATTCCCACATTAAAACTTTATTAAATTTATTGTGGAATGTGTTAAATATATATATATTTTTTACTGTCTCACAGATAAAAAAATCGAAACTTTTTTTTATAAGCAAAAACTACTAATCTACATGTACTACGATCGTCCCACAATCACGTACGCGAGTCCAGTTTGGGGGCAGCAGCTTTCGCTTCCATGGAAAATATTCAGAGGCCAGAGAGTAAAGTTCTCAGAATGATTTCCAGTTCATCTTGGTACATCAGAAATGGTGTCATCAGACATCCTATTCATAATATTTCTAAGAAATTTTATAATTCTATTCCCAATACAGAAAATGCTGTTTTAACTTCTCCCCCAATGCCCCTTTATGATATTTCCCTGCTGGCCTCTTGCTCTCTTAAGGCCTCTTGTTGTGTTAAATATTACAAGTCATAACTTCCAATAATTTCCCCCACTTTTGAAGTGCCTTTTACATAGCACACAAGGGGAAAGAATGCTGGTTGCCCAAAGAGCTTGATTCAGAGCTTGAGAGAGAGATTGAAGAACTTGATTTTTCTTCTTTATTCCAGGTATTGCCATTGTGAAATATAATGTATGATATCTACCATTTACCATTACTGATTAAAAATATTCTCTAATTCTTGTAAATTTTTAATTTCAAATTTTTAGTCATTTAAACTAATATGACGCATACCATGTCGGTTTTATAATCTGGAAGATCCATTGTAATTGAAATTAAATCCTTTTTATGAAGGAATTCCAACTGAAAGTAGAATGGACTGGTAACATTTATTGTTATTATCAATTACCTTAAATCGATTAGTTTTATTTTTCAGTAAAAAATAAAATACCTTTTTTACTAATTTCCCCCATTTTGAAGTGCCTTTTACTGCTTGTACCACCAGAGGAAGATTCATCAATTAATTTTTTTTAGTTTAATTAATTGTTATTTTCTTTATTGGGCCCCTTTAATCCTTTATCGGCTAATGACTTTTTCATGTAGTTAAATTCTTCTTGTGATTGTTGTTTTGAAATCTTTAAAATCTTGCTCGAAGTTTTCTTTATTTTTATTACTGGTTTTTAATATTTAATGGACATAGATCGAAAGACACTTTCCATCTATTCGAGACAGAAGTTTGTGGCTGCTCTGCAGTCAATGAGCTTCGTTATCCATCAACCACAAGTAAAAAGAAATTTGTCAATGAAATAAAAAAGGAACTTCAAATTTTAAACAAGTGCTTTCGTATTGAAAAGTAGTTTTTACTCTTAAGTTGTTCAGATTGTAGGGTTTTTTTTTCAATTGCATTTAGATGCAGATATTCGCCAATTTTAAATGTAAAACAGCATATTAAGAAGTCAAGAACAAGAACTTTCTCGTTTGAATACTTATTTGATTTACTTCGTAATGTAAACGTGTAACAGTTTTTAAAAGTATAAGTTATTTCGGTGCATATTCATGTTTTTAATTAGATAACTTTAAATACAAAAATAAAAAACCTCCATAAATTGTGGTTTACTTATATGATGTCCCACGGCTCGACTTACTTGAACTTGCAATTAGTGTGGCCTTTTTGCCCTAAAGTTTGGAGACCTCTGGTTTGTAACCTTTTAAAGATTGTTGAATCATCTAAGATTATAAATTTTCAGTTTATATGTCACAATTCAGTAGATAAAAACTAATCATATTTTATCGTTTACTTCTGCATCTCTTTATTTGAATAAACAGTAATAATTCTTATCAAATCATGAATATAGATATCCCATGCATGTATGCTTCTTGCATCCCTTAAAAAGTAAAAGTTTGAAAAAATAGCCAAAAATTTTTCAAACACAATGAACGAGTTCGACAACCTAAATGTTTCTCCTTCAATTAAACAATACAAATAATTACTCTATTTATACTACTGTGTCCAAAAAAATAAGACCAATTTTCAATTTAAATTTCCCGGGCATACGGTATTTCAATTTTTTTTTTCTTTTTTAGGTTGTTGGCACTGTCCTTGACATCTGTGTGAAATTTGACGTTAAAATATTCATTAGTGTTCGAGTTACGCTTGGTTTTGTGAGATGCTAAACTGATTCCGGCGATTTTAGAAATGTCTGAATTAATTGAGCAAGAACTTGCGTTCAATTTTGTTTTCGGAAACGTATAGAATGTTGCAGAAGGCATTCTTATATCGGAAAGAAATGTTTAGGAGTGGTAAAAACAGTTCAAAGAAGACAGAGAACGCGTTGAAGACGAAGAGCCGTCTGGTCGACCACCAACCTCAACCGACGAAGCTCACGTCAAAAAAATTAAAGATTTTGTGCTTGCAAACCATCGATTTACAATTTGAGACCTTGCTAGTGATATTGGAATTTTAAAATTCCATTTTAAAAGTTTTTTGGGCTTCAAATGCGTCAAATCTCGATTGGTATCGAAAACACTGAATGCTCCTGCTCGCACTTGCATTGATTCTTCGTGACTTTTTCACCAAAAATGAAACCCATATCGTTCCACAACCACCGTATTCACCCGATTTAGCATCGTATCGTTATTCCCTAAGCTCAAACGACCACTAAGGGGACACCGCTTTGAGTCAATTGAAGAGACATTTCAAAAATCGCCGGAATCGGTTTTAGCGTCTCACAAAGCCAATCGCAACTCAAACATTAAAGAATATTTTGACGTCAAATTTCACACAGATGTCAAGGACAGTGCCAAAAACCTAAAAAAGAAAAAAAATTGAAATACCATATATCAGGGAAATTTAAATTGGTCTTACTTTTTGGACACAGTAGTATGTCCTTATAATTCAATATATAAATGCCCAATGCAGCATTTGCAATATTCCATATTCCTTTTTCATGCTACTTTGGGACATGATTTAACTTTGAATGGTTTTAAGTGATATAAATGTAGCATATAAATAAATATGCTCTTAATCTATTGCATGTTTTTTTTAGCAATATTTAAAAAAAAAAAAAAATGAAAAAATACATAAGTGAAATTTTATTAAAATAAACAATTCAACAAAAGGCATTATGTCAGTAAAAATTATAACACAATCTTATATTTATAGTATGTCCAGTAACTTACAATCATAAATTCAAAAAATACATAATGATTGGTTGCCTTGAATTTCAAAAACAAATGGATGATTTGATGTCATTGTTATTAAAAAAATAAACTATACAGATGGATGTAATTTCAAAATTGGAGTTCGAATTGATCGATGATTCATTATTTCCCTTTGAGTATATGCAAAAAATATATGCTCCAATTTGTCAATGTTCCAAAAATAAAAACAAAATACTATATTAATTATTGTAACTTTTTTGCAATTGACTATGCCTTTTTTTTTTATGTTGAACTAACTAAAATACTAATATGGTGCTTCTCTAATAGTTCGGCCATTGAGAGGTTGAGTTGGGCGAACATTCTGAACGACTTTTCCAGGAATGGGTTCACCATTGACGATGGCTTTCACAGTAGAAGAATACAAGTTTCTGAATTTTTCAAGCTGTAAAAAAAAAAAAAAAAAAAAAGAAAGCATAATAAATGATAAAAATATCACAAATGTTATGTTCACTCAGAATAATTTAACACTTTATACTATTTTAACTTGCCTGTTCTTACGAATTTCATAATTAGGAATTTATTTTATTCAAATATAATTTAAAAATATTGCAATTTGAATTGGGTTTGGTTTGTCGCTCTACGGTCATCTTGTGCACAATTTAGGCTAAACAGACCGGGACCAACAGTTTAACGTGGATTCCGAACCACTCGCAAACATCCATGCCACCGCCGGGATTCGAACCTGAAGCCTGGGATACCAAAGCAATTTGAATTAGGAGTCTATTTTAAAGAAAAACTTAGTGATGTAATGAAACTTCGTTGTTTGGACGAATTCCAATCAAAATTAATATCATTACATAGAGTTCGTATCTCGTGTTATTGTGGATTATCAATGTGGTTAAGAATGCCTACAGAAATGTGGTTTAACATAGTTGGGAATAAATTAGTATTGGAATCTAGAAACAAATGTTTGGAGAGCAATTCAATGCATACCTGTTCCTCCGACACTTCTACAGGTTTCTTGAAAAGGATCCAAGTAACGCTTTCATGGCACGGGGGAGTGGTCAAGGAGCCTTCGTATGTCCAGTAGTCATGGACCTCTATAGAATAAAAAATTAAAGATTTTCACTAAATGATTTTACTGCTATTTATCAAACAGTTTTTATTTAGAAATAGTACTTGCAAAATATATAGAATGCATAACAAAAATTTATCAAGTATCAACAAAAAACAATTTGCAATCGCAAAGAGGGTATCTACCTCTTTGCAGAATAATAAGACAGTTTAATCTCCGAATTAAAGTTCATAATTTCTCCATAATATTTTATGGAAAAATTAATATGGAAACTCATATGATTTTATTTGAAAAATTTATATGATAAAAAATACAAGTATGTGAAATACTAATTTGAACAAAGCATATAAAATAAAATCTGCCACCTAAATTCATTGAATGCCACCTTTTATGTTTTTAATAATTTCTAACACTTTAAATCCATTAGAATCATTACCATGCAGAAGTTCGCATCTATTATCAGAAGACATTTTTATAATCAAGCATTTCTTTCGAAAGTAAGGATATTCAATGGCAATTTAATATACAAAAATGGATACAAGATCTATAGGATGTGTAGAAAAAAAAATAAGCACGGTATGGATGGATGATTTCCCAGAATATTAAAAAAATAAACTATACAGATGGATGTAATTTCAAAATCGATGATATTGATAAACCACTTTTCTATTTTACTTTCTGGACACCCGAATTGGTCCCCACTTTCTGGACATTTTTCAGTAAAAAATGTATTTTATTTTTAATTGACTGCAGAGCAGCCACAAACTTCTGTCTCGAATAGATGGAAAGTAGCTTTTGATCTATGCCCATTAAATATTAAAAACCAGTAATAAAAATAAAGAAAAGTTCAAGCAAGATTTTAAAGATTTCAAAACAAGAATCACAAGCATTTAGCTACATGAAAAATTCATTAGTCGATAAAGGAATAAAGGGCGCAATAAAAAAAATAACAATTATTTGAAGTAAAAAAATTAATTGATGAATCTTTCCCCGGTGGTACCACCAATAAACCCCCCACCCCCCGGGGGCGGCCAATTAGTAAAAAAAATTTTTATTTTTTACTGAAAAATAAAACCAATCAGTTGTACAATCGATTTAAGGAAATTTATAATAACAATAAATATTACCAGTGCATTCTAGTTTCAGTTGGAATTCCTTCATAAAAAGGATTTAATTTTAATTACAATGGGTCTTCCAGAATATAAAACCAACATGGTATGCATCATGTATTAGTCTAAACCAGGGGTCTCCAAACTTTCCAGCCTTCGGGCCATACCGATTACTCCAGTAAGTACCAAGGGCCAAAACTTTGTTGGAGTTTTATAAGAATCTTCTACTGATACAATTTACTAATTTACAGAAATTTGCTCGTGGGCTGTTTTCTGTTTTTTGGTACTATTATTTACTTGTGCGAGAAAGCATTCTCCAAAATGAAGTACACAAAGAATGTTTGCAGATCTAAGTTAACCGATGAGCATCTTAAATCTCTTTTAATAATTGGTACAAGTAAAATTGATCCATAACTACAAACTATTGTCAGTGGAAAAATTACAATTACATAAATCTCATTAGTATTTTTTTTACAAGTGGATAGCCCACGGTTTTATTCGCGTTAATTTAACTTTTCCGTTCCTGAGGGGTTTTCAGGACAAAAATCATATGCTTGATTCAGGATTTATACATTCTAAACATCGATATACATACATATGCGATACGCTTTACCCCAACACAACTACCGAGGGTAACCGCGGGATGTTCACTAGTTTATAATGTTAGCGGGATTCATTTCAATTATTTGTTAGTTGTCACGCTTAAGTTAAATTTCTGCGTAGTATGCTTGTCATTGAGCTTTACCTAGCAAGTAAATAAAAACGTGTTATTATCATTCTATGTTTTTTTTATCCAACTTATTACAGCAGCAATAAGTTATTCGCTATCGCGGGCCAGATTTGGCCCGCGGGCCGTAGTTTGGCCACCCCTGGTTTAAACGACTCAAAATTTTAAAGTAAAAATTCACAAGAATTAGAGAATATTTTTAATCAGTACAGTAGGTAAATGGTAGGTGTCATACATCAAATTTCCCAATGTCAATACCTGGAATAAAGGCTGCTGGATCCAGCTCTTTGGGCAGCGAGCATTCTTCCCCCTTGTGTGTTATGTCATGCAAGAGATCGGTCAACTTCATCAGTTCTTCATTGTATTTTCCAACCTGAAGCGAAATAAAATTTAACCATTAAAAGATTCTGAATTTCTTATTTTTACTTATAAATATCAATTAAAAAACTATAAAACAGAAGGGAAAATAAAGACTACACTAAAATTAAAATACGGCAACACTTCTTTATATTCCTATATTTATTTCTGCAAAGCAGATTAATGCAAATAGATGATAATTTAAATAAGAACAAAATTTTGTAAATATTTTTTGTTAATGTCTTATAGTTGTGTATTAAGAATAATAAATGTTACCAATGCATTCTAGATTCAGTTGCAATTCCTTCATAAATCTTATATAAAAAGGATTTAATTTCAATTTACGTATAATTTAATTTCAATTACAATTTATAGTAAAAGGTATAAAATAATACAACTTAAATAAATTTTAAAATGGTATGATAATGTTGTAAAAAGTGCTTAGTTGTAAGTAGCATGGATTAAAACTGACGTTTCATATTAAGTTAAAAAAAAATGATTTTACATTTACATAAAAATTTTGTTAAAAAGGTTTTTTTTTTAGGGGTGGGAAAGTAACTGTAATATATGTTGTGTGCGTGCGTGCGCAAATTTAGATTAGTTATTTATTTATTTTTTTTTTTGCTTGTTTATTTTTATGCTTGCTAATTTTAGAAATCGAAAAAATTTAGAAATTTTCGTTTTAAAGATCAGTTAAAAGTTTCAACAGTATAATTAATTAATGAATAGTATAGTTAATTAATCAATAGTATAATTAATTAATCATACACTATAATAAAGGCGATGGAATTAATTTGGAAGAATAAATAAAGAGTTTTTGAAAAAAAATAATAATTGGTATTGCATTTTGGACACAGTAGTACGTATAGTTTAGCCGAAATTATACGTAAAGCAATCAAAGGTGAACAGTACCTGAAAAAATATACCAATCACGGCCACTCCTTTTGGCGATGCTAATGCTTCTTCTACACTATTATACAAATCTACATTCCAATGTACCAGATGCAACTAAAAAAGAAAGTTTTCATTAAAACAGATTACGAACTTCATAATTCATAAATAAAAAATTTTTAACCTACAAGAAATTGGAAAATTTAGGACTACTAAACTAGTCATATTCCTTTATTTAAATTCAATTGCATCAATTACATTAATATTTTAAAATACATAATTTAGTAAAGTTCCCCTCACAATATCTTTAGAAGTAAATAATTTTTTCACAGAATCACGAGGAAGACGAAGCATAATCCATCTAGAAATAAATAAATAAAACTCACCTCGCCAGCATATCTTTTTCCATCAACTGTATGCTCAGACCCAGAACTGCAACACTTGCCCCAATGACTGTGGAACTGAACTAGTTGATAGGAATGCTCCAATGGTCCACCAATAAGACCTACAAAAGGAACTTTATCTTAGACGATTTTAATTAAGTTGTTACATTAATTCTCATGAGAACTTAACATACTCTAGTTTTCCAACCTTTTTCAATTGCTACTATTAGTTCACACTCTCCCTATATATATCTTGTTCAAATTTTCAATCGTTAAATAAAATACTTTTTATTCATCCACTCAAGTTCAAATACATTTTTTTAAACTTGTAGTGAAGGAACACTTGATGTTAATACTGTTTTTTCAAATATTAATTCATTCATTAAATTTAATTAATTTTAGTTTTTTTTTGTTGATTAAAGTTGCATGTATCAACCAATAGATGGCACCAGATGCAAGAGGAAAATTTCAACTTTATTTATGAAGGACTTTCTGCAACATTGTGAAAAGAAAGTAGGAATTGACTTTAAATTTTTTTTTTTTTATAGATATTAATTGTTTCGGTATTAAAGTTTAATATCAATTACAAAAATGAAAAATACTGCCTTTCATTGCACTCAATGTCCTTGACTATTCAATCAAATGTTTAATACTACTAGTAGAAAATAAGATTTTTTTTTTTTTTTTTTTTTAAGGAAACGTGGTTTTAAATAAAAATAAAAAAAAAATTCTGAATAATTTTTTTTAATAAGATTTGAGTTATTTTTACGCATTGCAATTTCTGGAAACCGGACCTGAATGGCCGAATGTCTAGCGATCTGATGCTAGGTGCCACACGTTTCGGGTTCTATCTCCCAGCGGTGCCCTGGATGTTTGTAATGGTTCGTGATCCACTTTAAGCCGTAGGTCCCAGGCTGTAGAACGACTCGGAGCCAAGTCAGACTTCTACTTAAGGGTGCTCAATCACCTTCCCTTCAACCTTCAACCATGAGTCCATACAGGTTCGTGGACTTGATCTAGATGTCTGCCAAGTGGAATAGGAAACAGCAACAGTTCTGGAAACTTTTTTTAAGAATATTGCATACTCTTGGTTTTAATTACAATTAGAACAAGATGAAAAAAAGTAAACTTGCGTCTCTAATTATCCAATTCTCACGGTCAATATTAACGAAAAATTAACATTAGATGTATTTAAATTCAAAAATAAAAAAGTAAGATAAATGTCATCGCAAATTAAGAATGAAGTATTCCAAATTCTACAAGAAACGTAATCCCATACAATACCCAAAAGAATATACCAAAGTTTGAAAATTCTGGGCATAAATGAAAAATGAAGTATTCCAAGTACAATAAGAAGCACTATACAGCTCAACAGGCATGGGAAAATGCTAAAAGTGATAAATGTGAAACTTCAACAAGAAGCAATTGATCAAAGCACTACGAGTACTTAAAGTCATTGGATATATAAATGTTTAAAATCTCAAGCCAAAACGTGAAAAGTGCTTCAAAACCATACTACAAAACACGTAAAGAAAAAGTCAAATTCTTCAGAAAATTCCCGAGGATTAACGTTATTCACGAATCATTTCAAGAGTTAAAGGGCCCAAACTATCATTTTTCCGCCAAAATGTGCAAATTTGGAATATCACTTTATTTGCTTGCTGCACTTATTGGATTGCGCCACGAACCCCTAACCAGGACAACATCATATTCACACGTAATAAAAATATTAATTAGAAATGGTCGCCACAATGTCAACCTTTTCGAATAATACGATGACAACCAAGTCAAGTATCTGGAAGTGCTGTTCAGAAAAATCTTTATGTTGCAAATACAGATTGACAAAAAAGTTGTGTTCTTTTTTATTCCACTGCAGTTTGCAGTTTATTTTATGCGTATTTGCAATTGTCATAGTACTTGAAGTAAAAAAATGTATATCACATTTCGATTTTAAAGATTAATTGAAGTGAAATAAAGAGAAAAACTCAAGTGCTTCATTTCATCTATAGTACCATTGTTTTAGGTTGGCAATTAAGGAAAACGCAATGTAGAAGTCTTTGACATTGAAAACAAGATACGGTTGTTCGAGTAATTGACGTTGATTGTATCGTAACTTAAACGCTTACATGACGCCTTTGTTTAAAAGAAATAGAATAAGAACACTTTGAAGCCGACATGAAGACTTCATTAGATTGTATATATATCGTCATAACATAATATTGAAGAAAAGCTTCGTGAATTTCAGGAATTGCACTTACCAAGAACCATTATAACAAGCAATATATATAAAAGTCAATTCCTACTTAGGTCAACAAAGAAAAATTTTTATTTTAGTTACTTTTTATTAAATAATTACAATTAATATAAATATGTATATACATATGACAAAATCACAATATTAAGTGGCAAAATAGAAAGCGAATTTCCTTGCAATTATCCATTTTCCTTTCTATATATGGTGTTGAACTATTATTTTTGTTTGTTGCTATTTACTCGCTATCTAATTAAATTGAATTAATGAAATATTCAATTTCTGTTATTTATATTATTTGAAAAATCTGTATTAACATCCAGTGTCATTCAGTTTAAAAACATGTATTTGAACTGGAGTGGATGAATAAAAAGTATTTTATGAACGATTGAAAATTTGAACAAGATATATAAATATATATAGGGAGAGTGTGAACTAATAGTAGGAATTGAATGAAAAAATATTTAGAAAGTTTATACACATGATTGCAAATTAAAAACCTTACATGTAAAAAAAAATTCTCTCCCTCATCTTAAATGCAAAACTTAAACGGAAATAAGAATAAGCATTTGAATATTTATGTATTCTCCACTTATTTGTACGCGTATTAAACTGTGTATGATACATATACTCTAAACTTTTATGATCTTTTATAGAAAAAGCTTAAAAAATGTATTGACGTTAAAAATATTTTTGATTGTATCCCTTCGTTTTAAAACTTCTTTAAGTTTGTTTTATTATGTATTCAATGACATCTTTTTATATTTTTGCATGAAGTCAAAAGCAAAATTAATTAAAAATGGGTCAATATTTACACTGAACAAAATCATTCATTTTTTTTAATAAGATTATGTTAAAGTGGGTGAATACAATTTCACGATTAATTTTTAATAAAGGGCAGGCTGAATTGTTGATTTTATATACATAAGAGGCGTGGCAAAAAATTAACAGAAAAAAAAATCAATGAGATTTAGGAAAATAAAGTCTTAATATTAAATCATCATCCATACACGGCCGATTAAGCTCAACACCGACCGTCAATTTTCTCGTACTTTTAAAAACTTCTTTAATAATAAGCATATCTTAAATTAGCAAAATTGCATCAACCTCAATAGACATGTTTCTTTCAATAGATATGTTCTATAAATGTCATTGTGAGCCATTTAACTTTTATTATGAAACTAAAAGTAGTTAACTTTGCAGAATTGACTTAAATGTCCGAAAAATCGATTCAATTGATAAATGAGCCATAAGACTTCCCAATGATCCTTTATTCTTACTTACAAATAGTAGATTGTCAGCCAAGATTAAATATTTAACGTAAATTTGTGCAAGAATATTTATATGGCCACTCTGATCATGTTTATAAAAACACTTCTCCATTCCAGAGAGCGAAAACACTGTATCTGAAATTTACTAATCTGAAAATTACTTGGAAAATAATTATTTAAAGCTTACTATCTATAAAATGGAGGTCTGATGGCCGAGTGACTACCGCTCTGACGCTCGGTGCCACAGGTTTAGGGTTCGAGTCCCGAGGGTGCCATGGATGTATGGATGTTTGTAGTGGTTCGCAATCCACTTTGAACTGTAAGTCCCGATCTAATAGGACTACTACACTACATCATATTGTGCCTAGAGCTGAGTTGCCCTTTTTACAGTTAGGGAATGATGTAAGTGAAAAGTCTGATTGAGCTCTGACTCTCTACGGTCATACGAGACCGGGCCCTAGGGGCTTAAAGTGGATGCCGAACCACTACAAATGTCCATGGCACCGCCGGCATTTGAACCCGAAACGTGTGGCACCAAGCATCAGAGCGCTAGCCACTTGGCTATCAGGCCCCACAAAAATGACTGTAGAGCATTGGGCGTCGGGCTGACAACCCCAATCCGTAAAAAGAAAAACATCTCATGTTTGGAAATCTTCTAATAGCCAGATAGCCTTGACCCACCATGGGACTGTTGCGCCAATGATGAGTTATGCAATAAATTGCAAGATCTAAATAATTCGTTACTTGTAATAAGAAAAAAAAACCTCTCGGATTGATATTCCTATACTTCACCGTGTGTTTACGTGACTTTATTCTCTCCCTCCCCCAAAACTAGTTTTTAATGTTAACAAAAAAAAAAAATTTTAAAAACAAATTAATGCACTGCAGATAAAATTATGGACGAGAAATTTAATTAAAATTTACTTTGTTACTTTCACTCCCCATTTTACAGTTCCGAATTAATGTGGACAAAATTTAAGTAATGCTTAAAAAAAAATTTATCACATTTTTTTCCGTCCGATATGAACGAAGGGTTGGAACTGCGGAGACTTACTGAGGAAACCTCGTAAATTATAAAGAAAAGAAAATCATAGTTAATGAGAAGAGGCATCTTTTCAACATTAATAGACGAAAAGAATTACCAGGAAGGATGAAATTTGATTGCATAAAACTAGTACATAAAGGAAAATAACGCGAATTGATAATAAAAAGAAACGCTTTTCATTTTCGTTATTAAAAATTGAGATATTACTGCATTTTGTACTCTCTGTAGGAAAAAGATGCACGAATCGCAAACTAAGTAAGTTCCAATGTTTTGCGTCGGCTTTAAGCCGAGCATTTTTGACTTCACAAATAAAAATCTTATAATATTGTCTGTAGATTATTGTATTATCTAATAATATTGTTCATAAGTCCCAATATACAGCATTGGGTTTTTAAAAATAAAATTTTTTTTTTAATTCAGCAGCTATTCTTACCCAAACAAATTCATCCTTATTTAAATGCTCTCATCGGGATTGAAATCTTTTTTCAATTCTTACTATTAGTTCACACTCTCCCTATATATATATCTTGTTCAAATTTTCAATCGTTAATTAAATACTTTTTATTCCTCCACACAAGTTCAAATACATTTTTTAAACTTGTAGTGAATGACACTGGATGTCACAGTTTTTTAAAATATTAATTAATTCATTCATTAAATTTAAATAATTTTTAATACTTCAAATAGAGTTTTAGCAGTTTGTAATGAAAATTGATATCAATAGGCAATAGCTCAATCGGTAAAATGCAAGGACCTCAGTATTTTTCACGAGAAGTTGAAGAATGCGAGTTCAATTCTTCCGAAAATAAATAATTTTTTGAAACTTTTTGCTTTAAGTAGACTTTTTATCCGAATGATTTTCGTGAGCGAGTTAGCAATTGTCGCTTAGTAGTTAGAATGAAAAATTTTTTTTTTCTAATACAGCTGGCAAGCACTTAGACAGCTGTCTTGGATGCTTTAAGGCAATCGTTGCACAGACGTTACTCACATTGCATCAGCCAGGGGGCGCATGTAACTTTAAGTAAGCCACGAACGCGGAGTAGCAATGCCCCCGCAACTCTCTACGATCATATTAGAAAGAGACCTACTGCTTAAAGTGAATTCCGAACCACTACCAACATCCATGGCACCGCCGGGATTCAAACCCGAAACCTGTGGTACCGAGCGCCAGAGCTCTAGCCACTCAGGCCCCCAAAAACCAAACTATATGAACCCTTTCATTTCTGTAGTTTTGGATCTAACAAGCCTTTCTCTAAAGTTAAACTTGTATTTTCATAGTAAATTTAATTTTTAAAAACTGTTATACAACCAGCAACTTACATGAATCCTGTCCTTCGACAATCACTTTCCATCCCTCTCCGGTGTTCAGCAAGGATTTGCAGTTCTTGGGGACGTAGGTCCAGGAGAGGGGTCTCTGCAGGAGCTGAGGGTCCTGGACGACCACCGAGGTTCTAATGTCCACGGGAGACTGCATCTTCCCAGCAGCATGCGGAAACGCTTTGAGCCACGTGTTTGGGCCTGCGGAAAGGATTCAACTGTTAGAAAACCAAGGAGTTATCAATCACTACCAGACGAGTCTGCTTTTGTTTTGAACAGAAAATATCTTTCGAAATCAACATTAAGTAAGTTCGAGTTCGAAACATTTTTTGAAATTATGGTCAGTGAAGCTTGTCTTGCTTCCCAAAAAGCCCAAGGTTATACGAAGTTTTACCTTAGTTGAATTCAATTTTGTTGCTAAAGTTGTAGATACTCGCAATAAGCATTTTATTTTGAGCAATTATTCTACAAAAATTCATACGCATATCTTGATTCTATGCAAAAGTATTGATAAGCATTTAAATAACTAAAACACCTATTTATTTAATAAAATATTTAAAATCTATAAACAATAAATAAATAAAACTTATCTTTCCTATTAATAATATGAACGGTTTTTTTTTTTAAATATCACTTCGAGCTTTGATTTTCAGAAAATTTAAATTAAAACGCAAGCAGATCTAGCAATTCTATAAATAATTATTATTGCGCTTATAAAAAACTTTCTATTTTCTTACATTCAATTAAATTAAACTAAAAACAAAACGGTTTTAATGTAACATTTAAATGAAATAAACTTCTCGGAACCCAAACAATTTTCCGATTTTAAAG